>JAOBYK010830875.1:0-50126 GCA_025434845.1 Phenganax subtilis
GGACACCGTGGGACGAGAAATTCGAGATTAATGCACAGTCCACTCACTACGGGGGAGTGGACTGGAACACAGGCTACCATTGATCTTGATCAAGACAAAGGAGCCAATGCTGAAGTGGTTGATTTGACCGACAGAAGGGTGGATAGACGAATGGAATGGATAGATGATGATTTTCAAAAGTTTATATGTTCCAAAAGTTGGAAATTCAATGTGGCATTGAAGAAAATCAAAGAATTTCAAGCAAAACTGAAAAATAATGAAAACGTTGAACACGTGGTGGAGTCAGCAGGGAAAAGAAAGCTGAGCGTTCCTGTAGCTGCGAGAAGTGCGAATAAGGAAAAACGTGCGGCGAAGCATGTCAGGGATGATGGCGAGGTAGAAACATGCTTGTTGCGTTTGTTTTCTTGCATGCAATTGACTGGGTTATCGGCTAGAGGATGTGTAACTAGATACAGCATATTGATCGGTAAAGATACAAATACCGATGTAATTAGAGACTTTTATCAGCGTATAGGTGAAGATTATCTCAAAAAATTATATGAAGCTGTGAATGACAGACTATAAAGCAAGAATGTTTTTGTTTGTTCGTTTGTATAGATATTGAACGATGAAATCGCGTCGGAATAGGCGAAAGTTTTTCGACCCGAACTTAATTAAGAAAGCTTCTCGATTGCTGAAAGGTGAACGTTTTGATGATGACGAGCAAAAACATTCCTACTCGCTACACGACAAAGTGTTTAAGATGTATAAGCAGTTAAAAATTCATGTAGATAATGTAAATAGTTAATGGTCGATTGATTTAGCTGAAATGAAAGATTTGGCACGGTTTAATTACCAATATAGATATCTGCTTGTGTGTATAGATGTTGCTTTGCGTTATGCTTTTGTTAAATTGTTAAAGAATAAATCAAGTGAAAATGTAAAAAGAAATTTGAGTTGATCCTGAATGAAAATAATGTTGTACCGTTAAGTGTGCAATGCGATGATGGTAACGAATTTCAGAAAATTCGTAAAGATTTGAGTGAAAAGTATGCGATGAAAGTTTTCCACACGCATAATCGCGAAATTCGAGCAGCACATGCTGAAAGATTTATACAGACGCTAAAATTAACGATAAGGAGAACATTGACGGTGCTTGGCGGTTACTATTATGCTGATTATTTATCGTTGATTGTTGAAAGATATAATGAATCTCCCCACCGCGCACTTGGTAATGGAATTAGCCCTAAAGATATTTTTTTGAATAGGAAAAAGATTAGCGAAGTTAGATAATTAAGAACGTATTTGGATAAGGGAAAACCTGTTAAGACTTTATTGAAAGAAGGTGACAAAGTAGAAGAGGTCAGATTGAAAAATAACACGTTTGAAAAAACGAGTTTACAAAAATGGGTTAATAGGGTATTCACTATCGACAACGTGTATATAACTGACCCACCTATGTACGAGTTATTTGATGATGATAATAAAACTATAAAAGGTGTTTTTTATCGTTTGGAATTGCGTTTGAGGAAAAAATGACCAACGTGCAATTGATTAGTCATTCGATCAACAAAAATGAAGGTAAAATTAATACTAATCATTTTACCATGCGGTTAAGTAAAGCAATTTATTGTGGAAATCGCGACGCATACATAACCGTTTTGAATGTGTCTTATCCCTTAACAGCGAAAAATGTTCTAAAGGACGAATGTAGTTTCAATTTCACCTTAGAGTATAGTCTTTACCGACAAACGCACTGCTGCGCATTTAAATTTACCAGTAAAAAATTTGTTGTACCAGAAGGTGTGTACAATATGGACCATTTGCTCGCTTTTATGAATAACAGTTTAAATGAATATGGAATAACTTTGGAGAGAACAGATTTTGGAAAAGTCGTTGTATATTTTTATCTACACAAAATACTATTATATAGACAAAATAAATCGACAAGCGGTAAAAGTTGGAATAGGAAATCGTTGAAACAATATCATTTTTTTCACGGCGGTGGGAAAACTGAAGTAATTTTAAACCTTTCGGAAAAACTGAAATATATTCTTGGGTTTGATGCAAAGAAAACGTTAAAAGCTTCTTTCATTAGTAATATATTTTTTAAACCTTTACCACCTTATCTTGACCATACCGTTTCTATTATTGGCGATCATTTAGCTGATATATTAGACGGTCTTAGCAATATTTTAATACATTGTGACCAAGTGGAAAAGACTGCGATTGGTGATACAAACGCAAATATTTTAGCTGTTGTTCCTCTACAAGTAGAAGGACAAGGGAGTGGTAATACATTCAACTACTAACCGTCTAACTCTATCAGAAGAAAATTAATAAAAGCTATCATTCCAGAATTTCACGTATCGCTGTAAAATTCGCGAGGTGAAGTGATTAATTTCAATTCGGGTGTTGTTCAAATTGATTGTTTAGTGGAATTTGATTAATATTGAATTAAAAGCAGAAAATGGTGTGCTTAAAGTTGACAAGTACAATGTCGCATACCCGTATTCGATTTGCATGAAAAATAAATTGACCAGTAAAAAGTTTTATTGGAAGGTGGCGACATTAAAATGCGCGAAAACCAAAGGATCGTTTAAATTATTTTTTACAAGATATTTAGATATTTGTAAATTACAGACAAAAGGTCAAGAAATACAAGTATTTGGCGGCGAATTGAAAAACGTTGTGAACGCTAATATTTCTGGCGATAATACAGCTATACAATATATATTATTTCAACCTTATCTTCTCATAAATGTGAAGGAGAGAAGTAATATATCGACGTACTCAAACGATAAAAGAGACGTACTACCTTCTTTTATGATACAAAGTAAGCAAGCAATAAAAGAATCTGTTCATTTTTGGCTTGAATACGACGACGACAGGTACAGGTTGTCGAATAAAATAATCAAGTTAAATTTAAGAATAGAAGATGAGTAGTAAAAAGACCATTGAATGCTATAAAAAGGTATTAAAAGGCGAATTACCATTGAGAAAATATCGTAATACGCAACTGTTTGATTTGAATGTGCCAGAAAGTATATTTGAACAATCTAGAGATGAAATTGCGCTGCCCCAAAATTTAAACCATAGTTACCCGTTTCCAAAAAAACCAACACATCGTCAATTAAAAACAGCTACGCAACCGTCAGTGCAACAGAGTGCAGGAAAAAAGCAAAAATTACAACATAGAGTGGATCCAGAAATACTGAAATATTTAAACTAAGTGGGTAGGCATAGAAGAAGACGTACATTTCGTCACATTATGGGTAGACATCGCAAAAATCGTAAACAACGTGACGGGGCATTGGGCGCTGGTATGGCATTGGGAATGTTCCTACCGCAAATTCTCAACACTACGGGAAAAATCTTAAAAATTAATGTGTAAATAATTAATAAAATAATTCTTAAATATACTTTATCTTGCTATATAAATATATTGTGTCTTTGTTTTTTATCATTGTTTTCTGGGTGCACGTTGCGTGCAGATTAAAAACACAATGGCTCCTAACGTGGTGAAGGGTGAAGAAGATCAAGAACTTGTTAAAAAACATGATCAACTTTTGATTGATCCAATTGTGGCATTATTTCGAAGTTATCCTTTTAATGTAACTTTTGTAGAATCTAGACCTATTGTACTTAAAGCTACACCGAGCGATAATATTGTAGCAAAAGATTATACATTTACACATATGAGAAATGAATATGGTTTAATCAAAACCAGTGATATGGAAATGCATATGAAGTTAGAAACTGTTACTGTAGCAAATCTAAATAATAACGCTAACAATGAAGAAGTTTTTGGGTTTCGACCATTTCCAGCACGAACCATGTTTGCTGTTAAAAATGTAACTGTTAACGGTATACTCATCAACCTAACTTCCAATTATGAGAATATGATATCTTATGTTAGACATTTACTTACTGAGACACCCAACATGTATGAACCACTACAAGCTTTGACGGGGGGGTTCATGATACACCTAGTTTCAGCGATAGTTTGACAAATGTTAGCGATGGTGGTGCGGGTTTGCATATTACCGGTGCGAGAAAAATATTGCTTTTAACAAACAATGGTGCAACAATTGAGTGCATAGATACATTCGACGCCAATTGTTTTAATGAGAATGGTGCTGATTTTTTTGTTCCTTCTGATTACGATTTGAAAATTGAATTGTGGCACGCAGCGAAAAACAAATATGCGTTTGCTGACACGGGTGAGCATCTGAATGAACATGATGTCTCTATATCTGACTTCAAACTTGTAGGATTGATGTACAAAACTAATCAACAGTTAACAAGTGCAATAAATGATATGATGATAAAAGAAGACAAAAAAACTAATTATTTTTCGTACCAATACCGTGTTCTAACACGTGCTTTACTGGCTGGAACCCAATTAATTAGATTTGATAATTTATTCACCGGTTCAAAATCTTCAAGATTAATTGTCGGCATACAAAGTCAAACGCGATTCAACGGTGCTCACAATTTGAACACATTCAAGTTCCCTTTACTTAGTTTTACAAGATTTGAGGTAAAGGTAAACGAAAGTACGATCCATCCGATTTATCATAATCGAAATGAAGCATATCTTGGCTTCGTAAAATGTTTAAACCGATTATACCGTGACAAACGTTTCAAATACGATAATTATTTATCAGACTATGGTTTAGTCTCAGTAGATTTAAATGCAAACAAAGATTCGTACGTTCAAGTTTTACAAAGTACTGCATTGGGAAATGTTTCGCTAGAATGGGATTTAAGTGCTGCCTTAGGAGCCTCCTCACAACCATTCGGTATCGGCGAATATAAGAACGAGCTCAAAATAGGATATAATTCACCACCTAGAATTTTTTTTACGGTATGAGAAAAATAAAAGCTTGCATGGTGTGGAAGAGAAAGTGTAAACAGTGTAGAAAGAAACAATATAATGTACTGACTGCTATAAAGCGCAATAACACAATCATAAATTATCATAGTGGCTTAACAAAACCGACAGTTCGTGTTGATCCTGTAATTGCGCGTAATGCTTGAAATAGAAGAACAACAAAATGAGAGAAAAAATCAAAACGATAATCAAAATGATAATACAAATAGTTGCACTGGAACTACACAAACTAATGACGAACTTAACAACCAAACTTGTGAAGAACAAGAAACAGAACCAATAAATGAGGAGAAAGATACTTATTATTATGATGATAATAACGATGATGAATTTAGCGGTGATGACGACGACAGTTGGGATGTTGAATCACCGGGGGAATATATGGAGAGGGATCCTGACCCTATGATAACCACTGTTATAAAGCAATTATTAAAATAAAATAAAATACAAGAAAGAGAAGGACAAAAAAAAAATCAATTCGTACCGTCTTTAAAAAAATACCTTTCGTATATTTTAGCGAATAGAGGCAAACATTATAATAAAGAAATAAAGAAAAAATTATTGAAATTAAGTAAACTGATTTTTGAAAAACGTATTTTGGTTGATTTGCAGCCAATGAGTAGGAAACTTTTAAAGGATTTGCTTAAGAATAAAATAGACAGACAAGATAGAAAAATGGTATTTGTTGAAGATTATCGTTTACACACTGTCTATAGAAAAGCATTGAAAAGACTTCAGGAAGCGATCGAAAATGACAAACGTGGAAAACTTCAACTAGTCAACGCTAGTAAATTACAGTATCTAATTAGTTTGTTAAGTAAAAAAGAGAAAGAAAATGAAATATTGAATAAAGTGTCGAAACCTCGTGAAACGATTGATTTTTTAGAAAGTTACGATCACGTAAATAATGCAAAAATACCATATGAATTATTAGGAAGTGAACGCTTGAATTATTTGAAGAAAAAAGATAACTATTTTGCGAGTAAAGATAAAGAGAATGAATTTGTCATAAGTCGCGGTACTGTGCTTGAAATTGAAAAAAAAATTTAAAAATGGTTTAAAGAAAAAACTAATGTTGACGATACGGGTGTGACAGTGAATGGTAAACATTTTACCACATCGAAGGAGGACATAATCGAAGATTTTTCACGTACCAAAAAAGAAAAAAATGTAAATGAGGCAGATATGAATTTGTTATTGCGTGAATTAAAAGCTCTTAATCTACCAGTTTCGTACATAAAGGATCCTGTTGTTAAGAACAAATTTAAAAGAATAACTCCGACTATAAGTAGAAAATAAGTAACACCAACCAGCACACCCCCTACTGTGACACGATCAACCACAGGATCAAGAATTCCACGCGCATTGCCTACGATTCGTGGTACAGCCGGAGGAAAATTTATACATACTCCGATACCGCCGCATAGCGACGTTGGTAAAAAAAACACCCCGATGCTACAAAGACTTGGACAACGCAGTAGATACATGCGATATAATTCAAAAAAATAAGATGAGTTTTTCATGTTTTGTAAATCGGTTTGTAAATACGGATGAATTAGACGAGATAATGTTTAACCACCCGATTTTAAAACAATATTATCTGGGCACATTCCCTGCTGATGTTCAAACCCCGAATGTTCATGATTTGTGTTGTTGGATATGTAATACGGACGAAAGCGATATAGAAGGGCAGCATTGGGTTGCTTTTTTGAAAAAAATAGACCGTGTAATATGTTTCGACAGTTATGCCAAATCAATAATATTCTATAAACGCGATTATTGGCGAGATTACGTGAATGTAAACTTGTAAATTTTTCACGTGTTCAACTTCAATTGATGATATCAAAAACATGCAGTGTCTGGTGTATCATATTTTTTTACGACATGTGTGAAAATACCCATCATTTACGCATTATGAAATACACAAAAAACGTGCACGCTTTATTTGAAAACGAACAATATCTTCTGAAGATTGTGAAAAAGTTGTACGGTGAGATCATCGCAAAAATATATAGAAAAAAGTGCACGCAAAACAATACAAGTCAAATATGTTGCAATTATATCAATATATTAGAAAATAATTAAACTATTTACAAATTGTTATTTTCCACATCGTATATAATTGTGTGGTCGTCGGGAAACACACCGCTTCGAATTCGCGCGTTCGAATATCCTTTTGGGTGAGCGTTGAATACGACATAACCGTGTCTATTTTGACCAATATCCTTTCGAATGTAATCCATTGCGTCGGCAGGAATTCTTTGGTTTTGCGTAATAGTTTGTAAGTTACGAAGGTCCATGTGTTTGTTGAAAAAGACACCGTATTGCGAATTTATACGCGCATTTCTCAACTTACCATTATGTTACTGCATATTTTGACTGACAAATATCACTGATAAATTGTTATAATGAGCATCTCTGCTTGCTAAATTATTAAAATTTTCACGATTAGTTTTATTCTTAACAGATGTAACCATCAAATCATCCATTACCAGCAATACTCTTTCATCGTTTTCTTTTGATTCTAAAATTCACTCTAAGGATGGTATACCTTTTTTACATTCGATAAAACGAATCGATTTTTAAGATGAGAAATGTTTTTTTCTTTCGACTATTTGTTCTAATACCTTGTAGCCGTCTTGTTCTGCACTATAAAGAAATATTACTTTTTCCACCGGCGAGTTGATTATGCAATCGTTATTCAATATCAATTGCCTGATAAAATGTGTTTTTCCGCATTGGCCGGAATCGCATATCATCATCATAAATGAGTGTTCGAATTTTATCGAGATTCTTTGATTTGTTTCACCTGTATATGAAAAAAAAATTTTATGATTTTACATAACCGTAAGGTACTGTAGAGATATCCGGTTTCACAATGCGCTTATCGAATGTGAATTTAAACAATTTCGTCTCATCATTCACACAAATATTTTGCTCATTTGTTTGACAAATTTTATTGCTATAAGTCACTTCGATAATGCGAGATTTATCTTCCAAACAACTTTTCATCAAATCAAAAGTAAGTTGTTGTTTCCCTTCACCTTTCAAAGAGAACCCTGTACAATGAACAATTTGCTCGCAATTTGTCGCATTTCCGTTTCGATAATCATTCGTAACATAAACATAAGATTTAGGACCGGTAGTGCAAAAATTTTCAATCCATTTTTCACCAAAATTTGCCGTTCTTTTAGAATTTAATTCGTCTGTTAAATTGCCTAAATATTCACCGGTTCTCACTTTTTCATCGCTCTTATTTTCACAAATGTAAATGAAAAAGTCCGTATCAAAGAACAAGACTCGTTCTTTTAGACGATTTAACACTTCAAATAATTCTAGGCGTGCATAAGCCGTAACAAACGATGCGATGACCACATTACGGTTTATTAACTATACCAGTGTAGAAGAATTATGTGCTGTTCTTATAACATTTTCGCTTAAAAATTTTAAAGATGTAATTTCTTTCGTACGATCATTCGCTAACATTTGCAGATCATATAGACTGTCAATAAAGGAAACGGTCCTATTATTTTCATTTTGCGCTAATTTTCTTCACAAAGAATGTAACAAAGCTTTCATAACCCTACGTTTTCCGGGATTATGCTCGATTTTTTCACACTCTAATAAAACGCCTTCGTGCTCATGATAAGCATCAATGTATTCTTTCATTTTTATTTCGTCTATTTCACCCATTTCTGTATAACATGATTCCGGTGCTCCAGAACTTTCTTGCTTTATTTTCATGAACGTGTCTACATATTGCAAAAATATCTTATCTTTCAGCAGATAATGGTAGATTTCATAAGTTGTCAAAAGTTTATAACCATATTCCAACGCTTTTTGCACTTCTACACTCGTCCACGTGGCGCGAATCATGCATTCGTCACTATCGTGTTGGCATTCATTGTAATTTTGACTCATAGCGCATGAGCGACAAAGCGTAAAAATTAATTTACCATCTATACGTGAAGGTACAATGGGAAAAAAAAGGCCTTGCAGCGGTAACACCTCACATTTAATAAAACCAAAAACATTCCAAATTTCAACTTCGTCACATTGTTCGTTCACATATATTCTAGGATGCATGACGGGATAGTAAATTTTTTTCTGCACAGCAGGGTACAATGAGGTAAAATCAACATAATGTGCCTTGCTGTTGACTCCGTTAGCTTCCCAATATAGACATGCAGGTGAAGTTCTACCGCCAAAAAAGTGCATCGCGTGGCTCTAATAGTAAACATTCAAACAAAACCTTTTTTTCTCGTCTAATTCCGTGTTGTTCACCCTGCTTTGTCTTTTATAATCGCATTTCCACATAACTACAGTATTATAACCCTGCATTTCTAATTCGCTAATAAAACGTTTACTTTTTTTGCGTAAAATATAATAAGAATCGTTCAATACGGAATTATATGCCTGATCATCGTTACATTTAGGGCAACCCTTGAAAAAAAATCCGAAAAATTGGTAAACGGTATTATTTCCTTCACAAAATCCATCAAAAAAAACGATTCATCATTTTACGTTCACCATCCTTAGACAAACGGCTTTCTAACACCAAAGATTGTCGTGCTAAATCATTTTCGATTTCTTGAAGCCAACACAAGGCGATCGCGCTCTGATTTACATTTGCCCTGTAGCCAGTAGCTGGTAATTGTGCGAAAGTTAACGGATTCAATAAATTAAGACGATAGATTTTCAAAGCTAACGACGCTATGGTTTTGCAAGACTTATCAAAAAATGGTTTCACGAACTTTATCTCATGTATGAGTCGGGAAAAAATCAAACAACTGCGACGTAGAATATTTACATCCATACGACAATAGTAATACACGGCCTCGCGAAATGCGTATTGTTTACCACACTGTTCATTATACCAAAGATTAAATTTTTCTAATTCTTCCTGATCGTTAGGCAAGTCAAAATAATCCTTTGAAATCATATCTCCCACATAGTTGAGATCCGTAAAAAGATACGGATGATAACATTTGCATAGGTCTGGTATGCCTAATGCTTTAGCTAGGGAATTGAGATAATCGCATAGCTAAAAACAAGTAACTGTCAAGTAAAACGACAATAATTTCTGTAATTGTCATCAAAAGCATGCTGTTACCGCTCATGATCGTTTCAAGAATTATACTCTTTTCGACTAATAGGTAGCGTAGTAAAAAGGTTGTGTCAAAACGACCACCGTTGTGTGCAATCCAAACTGAATTAGGGTAATTCTGCATTAGATCAAAAAGCTGTGACACAACGCTCAAATTTTCTTTTTCTTCAAACACGTACTGCCTGTAACCGCAACAAGCTACAGGATCAACGGAGATGTCACACCTCTGCGTACCGCTGTGTGGTAAAAATGAATCGAAATTTCGAACGAAATCTTCTTTTTTGCAAACATTGCAAACTTTTTGCACTCTACAACAAAATGGTATTAGATAACCGTCTGGGTCTGTGCGCATTTCAAAATCGAAAAAAAACAACACGGTGTGTGCTGACCAAATGATTGTCTGGTGGTTCTTCTTAATTGGTTTAACAAAACACTCAAGACGCTTATCGTCGTTTTTTTGACAATGATAACAGTATATCTTGTCGCAATTGTGAATCACGTGTCGGTCTTTCTTAGTGAAAGAAAATCTGGGTACAATTTTATAACACGTTTTACAAAAAAAATTTTTGACACGGTGTTATCTTCGAAAGGTCAGAATTACTAGAACGAAAAATTTTTGGAAATAAATGATTCTCAAAACATGTACGGTTCGTAAACAATATATTACACAAGCTACATATGGTTTTTATGTTAATTTTGTCATCACATTGTTTCACGTTGGAAAAGCATTTCTTACACAACGAATTGAACATGCACACGTGCAAACGAGCAAATTCATGTTCTTTGTAGTAGCTCATGTATTTAAAACAGAAATGCGACATATTGAACTCGCTAAAAGATTTCAGTGAAATAATATAATCGTACGCACGTCGCGTTTGTATCGCTGGACAGGATGATTCATTTTTACACCACCCCTTCGACTTATATTATTATTATCCTAGAATCTATTATGCATTTCTCGACTTTTTTGCCTTCTTTTTGATGCTGACGTAACCTGTTCTGCCACGTTCTTTGGAACGGTGAACAACAATACCGAACTAATGCAATTTTCATTTAAAACCACCTCTTCATTACTGTTTAGATGTTTGGCAAATTGATAAAGAAGATAGTTCTCGGTTAATTTGTGAATGGGTACTAAAGCTGTCGAAAATGGTCTAATTGGTGCAGGAGTAAAAAACAAATATCCCTAGTCCTGATCAGATCCCGTCACTAGACGTAGTATATTGATAAAATAGCGAAATACTGCACGTAGTTCCCATAATATATCTAAATTGTCAGCCATTTCACTACTGCGCAAGGTCATAGAATAAGTCACATGTTGTCTATCCGAGCTCACACGTTCTTGCACATACTGTATATCAAATTTCGTATTGGGAATATCAACACGTGTCAAACGTGCACGTTCCTCACTAATATTTCTATAAGTACTAACTAGGTCTTGGAGTTCTTCATCCATAAAACGAACGCCTTCCCGCATGATAATAAACAACAACAAGTTTTCTTTGAGGATTCTTTCTCGTGTGTTTCTTCTTTATTGTCTACAACGTCAATGTCGATATGATCTGCGTTTTCAACCCGTATAAGGTTGCACGAGAATGAGACTAATGGTGATTCCGAGTCTTTACACAATTTTGCGCCCATTTAATACGTTCACGGGTAGGAAATGATTTCATTTATGCAATAACAATGACTGGAGCAACTATAATATATATTGATGTAGTTTTTAAGTTAAAAAATGGTAAAACCGAACTAGTTACATACGTAGATGACGATAAACAAATTTTGTTAGCACATGAAATATTTAAAGAATGCTTACTAGATTTTGCCGAAAATGAAAATTACATTCGTAAATTTTCACCAAATGAAATAGAGCGCAGACTTAAAATACTTCAAAGAAAAATAATTGGATTGCCTTCACATATAAGCAACAAAATACAGCTGATAATAGATTTGATCAAAAAACGTGAAGAAAAACATCAAATGATTAAATTGATATATTAATTGGTGGCGCGAACCGAAATAGTAAAGAAAAATGTGCGTCGACCCTCTTTGGCCAAATTAATACTGCGAAATGCGAACCCGACAGCCTTACGAAATGTCATGAGCAAAATAGTTGCCAATAGAAATACAAGTACAGGAAATGCAGCAGATTATAGAAAGAGATTAAAAAGCATACGTAAAGTTCGACAGTGCGTTAGCAACACCGTGCGGAGAAAGCAATGCCGTGAAAGGACAGCGCAGACGAAAAAATGTTGGATTCATTTATGAAAAGAAGATAATCTAGCAGTTAAAAATTCAACAATACCACGAATCGGTAAAGGATTATTCGCGTATAAAAAATCTATACGGAAAAAGCAAGCTCATATGTTATTATACAGGTCGAAATAGAACACTTGCCGGTACAGATAATTACTATGGAAAAAATTAGCAAAATATGCTTTGTGTGATAAAAAGTTCTGCGTAGATGCAAATTACACTACGGATTCAGCAGCACGATTTGCAAACGATTCGCGCGGGTCAAGAAATAAAAATAACGCTTCGATTGTAAAATACGGTAAAGGAAATCATAATTTTGCTCTAGAATCAGCGCGTAATATAAAACCAAACGAGGAAATTTTTGAACCGTATAGTGAAGGGTATTGGGCAAGTTCCATAAATAAAATAACTACAAATTTATTTTTTTGTAATATATTAATGCATTTTTTCTGTACACATTTATCTCAGGATAGAATGGCGGAACCACCAGATACCACCTTTCTGTTTCTTTAGTTTTCGCTTCTTCTTCTTACGGTTCTTTTTTTTCCAATGCTCGAAATAATCAATCTCTGGCTCTGTAGTCCAAACAACCCATCGCTCTTTCTTGTTTTTTTTTCATCACTTTTTTATCGCATCAGTACGAAAGGTAAAATTCCTCCTTTTTGCCTTCTTTTAAATCTTTTTCCGCGCTGTCTTCGTCCACAAAATACACCGCCTGCGCCTCTTTGTTTACCGCCAAACATTTGTCCTAGCATAGGTAAAGCCAAACCCGCGCCCAGCGCCAGTGGTAATAGAGGAAGAACACCACTTTTTGATTCTTTCTCATGCTCAAAATTTAGTTAAATATTAACATAATAAAGATTTTATATATATGTACATATATATATAAACAGCAGTCATGATTTCATCAAAAGGCATACAACTATCAAGTGAATGATGAGCTCCTCTTCCATGTGCGAACATTAACAAATACCCTTATATCTTGACTTTCCAGCTCATAGAGACGGTGGTGTAAGTGTACATATATATCAAGAAGAAAAAAAAAAAGAGAATTATATTTGTGTCTTGAAAAATTAAAAGAAGTATATAAAGACTGTGATGAATATAACTGCGTTGAGTACGATTGCGCAGAGATAGAAAAACGTCGTGAAATCGAAAATTTTTTACTTGTGTTGCACGAAAGAATAACAACAATTCCTCTTAGTGCAGACTGCATCGTCATAGAGAGCACCCCGTTCTAATGTCTAAACAAAAAAGTGGTGGTCCCTACGTTGGTCGTAGACAACGTGGTAGAAGACGTGGTCAAAAAGGTGGTGCAAATTTTACAAAAAGTATCAAGGACTTACGCTTGGCAGCACAAAAAGCACTTTCAAAAAAATTTACGAAATGGGGTGATAAATTAAAAGTGAAAAAAACACAAGGAGGTGGAACGACCGTTCCATTAACAGGATTAAAAAATAGGTATTTCGGAATGATAACGCACCGCTATTATACAAGAATATAAGCAACAAGTTAATATTTAATATATAATTGACCTCTATGATTCATAAATCTTTCTTTGTAAAATAAATCAATATAGTATTCAAATTGTGCGTCTAATGTTGTCAAGTCAGTTTTTGCCTTATAAAACATGCTCTCTTGTTTACGTTTACATGTTTCATACAATTGATCATAATGCATAGCTCTATTGTAGTAATTATAAAATCTTCCTTAATCAAATGTTCCATGATGTCTACTCTCGATTTCTTTACGTGCATTTTTTGCTTCTTTATAACAACGCATGTAATAATGTGCCAATTCAAGCAGTCTCTTTACCACCATAAACTGCACTGAATGAATCCCACAAAATTTAGCACACAGATTGGATATAGAGTTCTCTGTTCTTCGCTTCTCAAATTGAATTATACCGAACAACATCTGAGCTTCGAGGTGAAGCCGTGCATCCACTTTCATATCGCAATACTTTACATAATGGAATTTAACCGATTTGCGCAACGCAAAATTTGGCGTTGGATATTCACAATCTGTGCTCCAAGCACACCGAACATCACGAACATCAAAATTATGCCAACCCCGATTAAGGATATCCCATTTGAAATTCAAAATATATTTGAAATGCTCTATTTGTTTACCGCACACGGTGAAAAAAAATGTTTTGACACTCATCTTGTAATAAGAGGAAACTAAATCAATAACCATCTATTCTTTTCTTTTATACGTTTACAACGATTATCTAGTTTTTTACATAGGCTTTTATCGTCAATATCGTGCAATAATTGTAAATGATCTACTCTATAATATATGCATCTTTCAGAATCTTGTTCGTTAAGATTTGGTAATACCCACGTATTAAAATTGAGAGTAAGATACCGACTACATCTATCACAACCTAATATATGGTAGATTATATCTAAATTTTCGTGCATTAGAATGTAAAATAATTCCTTATTTTTCAATCTATTTCGATTAAGTAATACTTTAAATTCTTTCCAACCACTCAAACATCTAAAAAAAAAGGGGAGGAAGTTTCATTTCTCCTCGAGATTACATGAAATATGAAACATTCGTTGATTTAAGTCAGACATATCTTTAATTATCAAACCTTCATGCTCGTGACAAATGCTATACACATTCTCTTGATAAATTTTAAGACGACAACAAAAAAATCCATCACCCAAAATATAGAAACGCTATTACATATGAAAACCTTATATACCTATTCCAATGGAATAAAGTAGCTAAAAAAATTAAATCTTACAAGCGCGTGTATTTTATCATAGTTTTCCAACACTAATATTCCGTTCACGAAAACATCATCGTCTTCACACTCCGTATATCCTTCTTCACTCTCTGTCTGCACCACATTGGCATAATCATACAAGTAATCTTCTTTAGTTTTTTCGCATATATATTTCTCTACCTCTCGAACACCATGTTGCAACGAAGGTTTGATGGGTAACAACGCTTTGCTTACATAATACAATGACCATGGAATCGGATGATAAGGATAATTTTGCAACAATTATTCGAATATCTGTAACCAAACGATTGGATTTGATTTCATCATGTAGTGGTGCAATAATATTTTATAGTTTGCCATGCCCGTTCTAGTTCGTTTCGTCCATACATCAAGTAAATGGCAAGAGTTATCACTTCCAACTTTGAACAATGCACCGTATAAAAATTATGGTAACGACAACATTCTTGCGGAAGATTGTATGCTTCACGTAAAATCTCAACTTTAGTGCACACCAACACCTCTAAATTAATACTTCTCACGTCTAGTTTATAAAGTAAATCTTTTTCGATCGACCCCCCCCTTGTACGCTACAAATTCGTCAAGATGATTAAATAGTATAGTCAAAAAATCTACTATTTCTTTTTCCGTAAAAAAAAAGGAATCCAGTTTTCTTCTCACGAGCGGTAAGCCGTGCAAATATTTTATCTGGTAATTTAATGTTGCCTTCCTACGCAGTTTTTTGAAATGATATATTTGATAAGTCAACACTTTATTACTAGTAGTTTCATATACGCTTACTTCGCGTATTTTCCTGTCATTACCAACCATGTAATATTAACAATCCAACACGTGCGTCATACGATCCAATATCCCTAAGCGATTTTCTTTGATCATTTTATGATCGGTTTCGTTTAATTGGTTCAAGCATTTATTGAACACTATATAATCCACCTCCGTAAACCCTACCGCGTCCATAGTGTAAACGCAATGATTCGTGTTACATGCGATTGTCATTTAAAAATGGTTAAACTAAGAGATGAAAATGAATCGTTAAAAATGATGCTAGATTTTCAAGAACAAGAAATGAAAAAGAAGGAAGAAATTATCCAACAGTTATGCACAGTGATTAACGCACGTGATCGTAAAGTTGACACATATGAACGTAAGATCGATAATCTTTTGCAGGAATTTGCGTCAGATCGTAATATCATTAACACCTTACTCAACAGGATGAATAGCCTGCACGCACATTTGCAGACAACAACAACAACAATACCTACGCAACTGGTGCGTAATCGGATTATGCAACCTCACCCACCACCCGATTCACTCTTCTTAGGCGGTATTGTTGAAGTGGACGAAGCAGTGTCAAAGAAAAAAAATGTTGAATCTGAAACAGCTTTCTAAACTTGCTCTTCTAAAAACAGTGGATAGTGCATTGGCCGATTTAGATGCCAAATCGTGCTATAATGAGAAGAAAATATTCCATTCGGTTTGTCAGAATATAGAAATGGAACATTTCATCAAAGTGTGGAATCTCGACAATGTTAATTTTATGTGGCATGCTTTTCAATCCCCAAAAAATATCTACATAATCAGTGGAGAGGAATTGGATCACTTAGATACTTTAAAGATGTCCAGCAGTTCCCTATTCCCATACGTTTATGCACTTGCGCTGGTGAAAAACATGGGTTAGTTGAAGAACGGTGGAATCAAAAAGAGCCAAGAACAATTGAAAGTAAAACGCTGTACAAAAATATATCTTTTGAATTACTTCTCAAACACAAACACGCATCGCATTCAAGTCAGTACTTTGGAATGAAAGAACATATATATATGAGTTTGCCTATTGTAGATTCAAGAATTTTTTTTTCCCAACACGAAGAACATATTAATATTGTATTGTCAGCATATGCGCGTTTTATAAATAATGATTTTTTGCACTCTTTAATTTGTCAATCATCTTTATAGTTTCCCTTTAGCACTGTTAACCATTTTTGTAATTATTAATGTTTGACGCTTTTTTAGGATAATTCAGCACTCATTTATTGTAAATATTACTGGTTAGGGTAGCACTTTTATATTGAATAAGTTTGATAAAAGCAATTGAAAGAAGGTGTGTCTTTTTTACATCATAAATATTCCACACAAATTGCAAACTAGCACAAGTCATAGCTTGCCTGCATTAGAACAAGTATGAGGTTGGTCGCTCTATGCAAGATTGAATCAATGAAGCAGGTTTGTTTGGAATTGTCCACAATTACAACAAGAAAGCTATATTTATATGAATTGAAGAACACAGATCTGGTAAATTTTATGTATAAAAACGAATTGTTCAAAAACAGATTGCTCGATGTGAAATTCTTCTGGGAAGCTTTTCAATGTGGACACGATCTGTACTTTATCAGCACAATTGGGTTACCATTTATTTATATGAAAAAAGCAAATAATTTGGAAATATATTTAAACATTCTCCATCTACGAAATTGTACGCAACAAAGATGGTCTAATAAAAATTTTAATATGGGACGTATCATTCATGATAGTGCCAAAAGACTATACGATGAACTGCGTTTATCACCCCATATAGAAACGGATTACTATCGATTATTTCATGATATAGACCTCATTCTAGAAATGTACTGTATTTATACAAAACAATATCATCTACAAGCGCTAAATGCACTATCTGGCTAAATGTAACCCTGTGTATACATATTAAAATAAGAATCTCTGGTCGAATAGATATGGTCTGGAGGGTAAATACTAAGCGTAATCAATATCATATCGTCATATTCATATTGATATTCATACATACGAGGCGGGTAATACGGTGCTACTTCTGTAACACTTCTCAGTCGATAAGTCTTGTCAAAACATGTTTCGTTAGACTGCAACTCGTTCTTTAAAAAATGCTCGTATGGCTTCATCAGCTCGTCGATTTCCATTCGCATTTTGTTCACTTGGATATACTAGCAAAGTCCGTCGACATCTTATCGCAACGATTCAGTAATAACTGTTTGAAATCATAGTTTCTGATCAGTTTATGTATAACATGTGTAGGTTGATTTTTTATCCATTCCTTAGATTTACCTAAACACCACGCTAACTTATTTTCTTTTAAAGTACTTGCAAAATTGATCATCGTATCATCATCAACACGCACAAACTAAGTCATCTTCAAATCGAGATATTTTACAAAGCAAAGAATGTTTTATAATCTAGAAAATTGTCATTTTTGAACCAAAACAAGTGCATTTTTCACAGCTACAAAAAAGTTCATGCGTGCGAGCTTCTACAAATGGACATTTTACACTTTGTTGTACCATACAATTTTTACAACGACAAATCTTCGTCTCCTTAACACAAGTAGGAAAAAACAAAGCTTGGCATTGGGTGCAAACTCTTCCATTAATTCTATCAATAGTTTGTCTCATCTCGAACCATGATTTGCCAAACCTAAACGGCATATGTAATGTTTCTTGAGATGTTTCTGTGTACAACTCTTTGTCCTTTTCATCGACTAATGTCCAATCCGCTCGTGTTCTTACAATCGAATATCTAGATTTCATTACAGGTATTCTAACTTCGATTCGTTTTTCCAGATCTTTACGACGCTCTGATAAGTCCGACGTATTATGGAACTCCATATCACAACATACACTTTACGCATCTACTTAATAAGAAATCCTTTGCATGTTTATACACACGCAATGTTGTTGTTTTTCACATATATTTTACTCTCACAATAGTATATTATAGTGTAATAAACGTGTTTACATCACATCTTTTATAACCTATTTATTCCCACCTAAAGAAATCAAACATTGAAAAACAGTTGCTCGACTAATCTTATTTTTTTCAAGCTATAGGAAATTTTGGTCTCTTACTTAGCCGAATGTAACACACTACGTTCAATTTACTTTCCATCAAAAACTTTGTATGTTTATCATAAGTAATTAAAGTTCCTTGAAAAAATAAGCGCACCCTTTCAACAACGACGTTATCATCAAATTCATCCTCCATTAATATTCCTTCCTGATCACACGAAGCCAAAAAAAACACCACGCATATCTTTCCTGATTCACCGTCTCGATATCCAAAATGTGCAACGAGGATGCGTTCACTCAGCAAATTAGAAAGTTTTGGATTCTTCCGCTTCCAGTCGGTAATCACAAAATCAATATCATTTTTGCTTATTTTACCCCAATCTACATATTCTCCGTCATAGTCAGCATAAGAACATTCGTTTCTATATTGTTTATAAACATCGAGCGCATAACTCGAACTTTCACCTTGAATAACTTCCATCATACACATATACCAAATGAATAGTCTATGTTCTTGGCTATTTGACCAATATCTGGATTACGTTCATCGCTGTCATCGTTTTTTATAACTTTGTTTTCCAGATTTTTCCATATAATTCGTAACATGTTGAAACATACAGCCTTGCAGACGTCGACACCCGCAATTTTTGGATACATAATCCCACAGGCTAATACAAAATCTCGATATGTTACCTTCTCCTAGATGACGGTTTTATTAAAAAAACGCCATTTTAAATTGACACATAAAGGTCTTTCGTAAGTTAACAGATCGATACAGTGTTGGCACTATTCCATGATGAAACGCTATCAGTTGATCGCACAACTGGCTTTTCTCGATTGTCGTTCATCATATTTTGAACAGTCTTTTCAATGTCTTCAACAGATGTGACTTTCCCGTCAATAGCCAAATAAAATCTATGTGTTATCATTGTTTCTGTGTCTTTTATATCGATAAATAGATTGAAATCGCGTTCCGAAAATCCTTCTTGAGCAAACGTGTATCTTTCGTCTACCAACATGGTGTCTCTCTTCTTCTTCGTCAATACAATTAAAAAACTCGGTTATTAAACGTACAATCTGTTTCTCCGAAGCAGCCTATACTGATCCTAATTACCATGTAGCACATTATAAAAAGAAACGTAATAGCAAGTAGACCAAAAGAAATAATAGCGCAAATCCCGCAAAAATCACACGAAGCCTTATCGTCCATTCATTAAAAGAAATGCGATACCAAATAGAGCATAAGAAAGAATAGCGCAAGTTTCACAACCCTCGTAAAAATCGGTATCACACAACCGTTAATAAATATGACGAACAACACAAAAAGATAAGCGATAAATGTTATTATGATATCAGCCTTTCTTAGGGTTGCCAGCGACAGAGACTGCATGATACTCAAGCGGACCTGATGATGATGAACAACTCGTCCCGTTTTTTATTTCAAAAGAATTGCTTGATATAAAATATATGAAATACGAAAATCCACCCATAAATAGTAGAAAAAAAGCAGCAATGCGGTGCGGCAACAACCGGAAACACCCATCATTCACTCTAAATTCCACTCTGGAAATATTGTCAAGTTCATGTGCGTATGAAGTGTCCACGTCATCGATATGCTTACAATCTGGATGCTGTACCTCTTTGTATATATGACAAACTAACTCCTCTTCGATTATCTCATACATATATACGAATGGGTAGGGTTTAAATGTAAATTCATAAACTAAATATTTGCTTAATATTTCACAAACACTTTCCATTGAAATTACATGGTAAAATACACGTCCGTAAAAACTCGAAATATACGAATTATTCGAATACCAATGCAACCATACGACACCGCTCATTCTCAAAAAGGTGCGATTTCTAAGTGCGTCACGAACTGTTTCGCCTAAAGAGCTTTCGCGTTATCTTAACTAAGCGATAAAGGTTCGTCAACAACCGATTCGTATATGTGCGCACACACATGTTCGTCGTTTATAATATAGCAATATACGAAAGGAATGAATATCCAAAGTTTCATCGAACAATACTATAGGTTCATTATTTCGCGAAGACGATATGTGGAGATTATCTGCGATTGTTAACATTCTCGATTCGTGTAATGAGACTTTTTATCATTCAAAGATTTTAATGTAAAATACTAATTCAATTCAACTTTATTGATCTTTTCCACTTAAGTACAGAAAATTCTAATTTAAATATATCGTCAATGTTTTCTATACGTGCGTCGTACTCATGAGACACCCACTGTCTCATCTCCTTATATATATATGTTTCAATAACGCGTCTTCTTGAACCGTATGTAATGTTACAAAAGGATTATTTACAAATCTATACTCTTTATTATAATCATATAATATCTCGCGAAATGCAAAATAACCAATTTCACAAGCATACTGATAATCGTAAAGACTGTATTTGTTTGAGCACAAATACAACATCACCTTTAACTCGTCGCCTTTTACGATTTTTTTTCTGGATCTGTTACGTTTAACTTCTGGGCCGTTCTCCAATGTTGCTCCCAATATTACTCATTCTTCTGCTCATCACTCGTGCTAGTCATACTATTGTTCTTGGGTCTTCTTTTTTCTGTTTTTCCTTTTTGATATTCTCTTTCTCTTAAATAAACTTTTCCAAATGTCTTATTATGTTTGCGCAATATGCGTTGCTTCTTTCCCTCAACAAAAGACTCTTCTCATCCAACAATTGCTGTAAACACTTTACGGTAGTATGCAAACTGCGTATGCTTATCTCTTCCAAAATTATATCAAGTTGTAACCAAACTTGATCATAACAATGCTTCTTTACAGAATTATCGCCGACACGGTGCATGCAACCGACAATACTATCATTGTACAATCCCGTTCGGCGATTCATCTTACATATATTCAAGTATTCTAAATTACCTCGATATATACACAATTTTATCAATAATTTCTTCAACTTATTTTTTTATTGGTGAACTTTCGACCCTTTAAAATACTAGCATAAATATGATACCGTTGATCGAACAATTTCTCAAGGTTATTTATATTGTAACATCTCATATTCTCTCTTTTTACTGTTTCCAGTACTGGCACACAAAATTTATCACACTCTTCAGCCAACATCAAATCCAACAACTCAAATGCTATTTCATGATATTTTATAAAAACATCAACATCATCCTCTATAATTTTTCTTATGAGTGCAACCTCCTCATCATTATGCAGCAACAGCTCATATTGCTTCAACACAGAATGGTTAGAATAAAATGCGCTTAATTCATCATATTTTTTTAATACATTTTTATTCCTATAACAAACCATTCCACAATCGCATGATGGTCTGTACAATTTTTGCTCCATCAATATAAGATAGTCACTAAAATGTAGATGAATATATTCCGTCAGATGGCAAAATATACACATTCTATATTCTTTTTTTCAACAGTCTAGCGTGCGCATCGAACTGTCTCTCCAACTTATGCAATAATACACACTTATCCGCACGAACCTCCTCTCTTATACAATCCAAAAAAGCAAATGCTAGCTTGCTATATTCTTTTATGCGCTCATCAAATGCGTCTATACATTTTTCTGTAAAATATGTATTATCACCAACACGCAACAATCTCTCATAACCCCCTAAAAAACTCTGATCGTCATAATATGCTTGCAATTCATCATACATTTTTGTTATGTTTTCTTCCATAAGAGCAAACAAACAGCAATCACATTTAAACGGTGCATTATTCATGCATATTGTCTTATCAAAAATATTAATATAATCACTTCGACAATCCTTTTCATCCTCGCTTTTACTATCACACGCTTTACACGTTTGTCTAGTACCTCAACAAACGAAACCCAACGTCAAATAAAGCAACACGCTTTATTGCTACAGCTATTTATTTTATTCATGTTGCTTATTATAATAGATCCCAGTGTGGCGGAAGGGTATCGCGTCAGTCCGAAGAATGCGGGTTCGACTCCCGTCATTGGGTATTGAAATAGCCAAAGAACGTTGTTCACTTTCCTTGGTTATTTCATGGCTTTTTCCTTTTGCTAAGAAAAAATATCACCGCAGTGATTATGTTATTTAACAAGAAAACCCTGTCAGAATCAGTGGAATTTGTTCATCCAGTATTGAAAGTCTGGGCATCACCATCAAAGGCAAGCCTAACTCCGTGTACAGTCAGGCTATTAAAATAAAATTCTACATGGAAGCGCACCGATTTTTCGAACAGATAGAAAGCCGTCAGGAAAAATGCATGGTGGCATGGAAAACTTTTACGAAGACATGTTGGCCATGGTGGATTTATGAACGACCTGCAACAAATATTTGGCAGGCGTGGGTAAAAAAATCGTCGATATACAAATGGAATTCTATTGGAAATCAAGAAAAAAGGCATGAGTGCAAATGTGGTGTGTACCATTTACGTCGTAAGTGATAGTCGCAAGTGATGCTAATTTTCAGAAAAAAACAAATAGACACCGAACATTACTAACCGTAGCATTGAATAATAAAAAAATTCTTTGTTAAATAAATGGGAATTAATCCAAACGAAGCTTTTTAATCGGAAAGCAGCGAAAAAAAAAACAAAACTTGCGTCGCTAAGAGGAGAAATTCGTGGTCTGGCCCAACAAAAAGAACTGTCTGTGACCGAGAATTATGTTTAAAAAGCTAATAATAGTACTTCGGAACGTTTTAAAAAAATGTACGAGCTGAAACGTTTGGAAGAAAAAAATTTAACTCTGGTGTAGATCTTGATCAGAAAATTCGCAGGTCTGATGTGATACTTGGAAATCGTAGAAAGCTCTTACGAACTTAGGGAAGAACTAGAACAAAACGAAATGTTAAAAAATGACTTGAAAACATTGATAGGCATGGTGACACCTTAGATTTGCATCATGGGGTTGTGTAGTGGGGTCGTTGTGGTAAGTAAACAATCGTTTTTCAAAAAATTAAACGCGACTATAAGGAGCATTAACAATGTGAATGATGATTTTACAAAAAACAAAACATGACAAACCAATGATTTAAGTATTCTCCAAAAAAGGAAAAACACGAAGCTCGATAAAACTAAAAACGAAGACTGTTTGAACATGATCATTGTGTGACTGACTTGTGGATAAACTAGATACATGCGAAACATAATGGGATGGTGGAAAACACAGGTATGGGTACCGGGTATTGGGTACCGGGCAGTCGGTAGCGGGTAGCGGGTATCCGGTACGAAATTTTTTTCGCGTTTCTTAAATCAAATTAATATCTAGACGATTAATTTAAGAGCCGTAATGAAACTGCTGTTGTAAGAACGGCGAATCACAGAGAAAACTCAATTTTTCCGTTGCCATAAGCAATGTATCATTTTTTAAAGCCGAAAAAGGCCCAAAATATGGCATGTTTGAAGCAAAGTTTTCTATATAATAGAAAAAAAAGTTTTTATGCTTGTTATACTTGAAGTTTATTATGGTTTGCAATCAAGTTTGTATTTTATTTTACCCGATAAACTCCGACAAGTGATAGATGCATTTGTTTATATCTTTTGTTGCCCGAATACTACAGTTTTATCAGAATATCAGTTATTTTTTGATTGCTTGTTCAACGTCTTGAGTCAGATGTTTCTCGGATATGTTAGTCATTGTGATAGTAAATCAGATAAATCACATTGACACTATTACTTGAAAACTAGACGTGCCGTAAAAAGTATGCTTTTTGGCTACAAAGTGAACATGCAAACAAACCAAGTGGGAAATTAAAATTTGCGAATTTTTCGATAAAATAATGCACCTTTCAGCCAAAAACTATAGCATACAGTGTAAGACAAACATAAAAATTCTTTTTGCCATTATACATGTAAAGAAAAAGTTGCTTCAATTTTGCCATATTTAGGGCTTTTTTTCGGCATTGACAAATCATACATTGCTTATGACAACACAGGAATTGAGTGTTTTCTGAGCTTTGCCGCTCTTACAACAACAGTTTCATTACCGCTTTTAATTAATCGTCTAGATATGAATTTGATTTAAAGAACAGAAAATATTTTGTACCCGGTACCCGCTACCCACTACCCGGTACCCGCTAGCCGGTACCCATACCTGCGTTTTCCACCATGCCAAACATAATGGAACGAAATTGTTGTAATCATTTCCAGAACATTTTTTTAATCTGTCCGACCTATCGATGCAACAAGATCTATAGAGAATGGAAATATACTGATAATGAAAAATTTTACGTGTCGGATTGTCCACAGCATGAGGTAGAAAGTTATTTGGAATGGTTATGGACTCTAGTAAAGGAAGCAAAAGCTTGATAGTCATGGAAGACTGTGCAAACTCAGAGTTTGTTTAAAAAGCATACTAGTGGATTGGTTAATCTAGGTTTCAGCGCCAAGCATTACTGGTTGAGTCGCATCATCATTACACAACAATTAAATACCATCAAAAGCCTTTTAGAGACAGCATTAGTAAATTGGTCAGGTTTTATAATCCGAATAGAAAAGATATGGAACTGATTTTCGATAACTATTTAGGTTGCGTTGAAAAGACTGAACAACAATGCATTGTAAATCATTTAAAATTCCAAAATGAGGCAAGCTTGTGATACAGCTAAGACATCCTTACAAAAATTTTGAGGATAATAACTCATCCATGTTTTGACTCAGTTTTGGCACAGATTCCAAACTGGATATGAAAAAAGGGGATCGCAAACGGAAAGTCTTTATAACAAAGACAAAACAGGGGAAAGAACAAAAGACAAACTGAAATTGATAGGGTGTCTTGCTCATGAAATTCAATCTTATAAGCATCACGGCGAATATATAATTTACCACTTCTATCATAAGCTTGTTTCATACTTGCAGCATTTATACCAAAAAACGTAATGGCTTTACCTACACTTGGAAAAGACTCAATCCAACAAGAGCTTAGATGAATTAGCTTTACAGGACGAGGCGTTTTCATTGCTTCTTTACAAAAGATGACATATTTCTCATCTAGCGGTATTTTTTCAATTCCAAGCGCTTTACAAATCCTAGCTTTGCTCATTTTACTAAAATACTTAATTCGTTGTTCCTTTGCTATTTCTCTAAAATTATTAAAAGTTAAGTTACTCATTTATTTATAAGTAAAGACTTTTTCTGTTAAAGAATAAGTCTACCAAGTAATCAGCCTCCAAAAATCCCATGATAATTCCCCCATTCTTATTATTGGGGACTCTATTGTTCAAAATATAAACCTGGAGAAGATATCAAAGAGGAGAGTTATCAAACGTTCGTTCCCAGGTAAAGGTGTTGAAGAGATCGGATCAGATATTGCATCTATTTCTACTGGTTCTAAACCATCACATGTTATAATACACACAGGAACAACTAACCTCCCTACTAATACAGCACAAGAATGGGTGAAAAAATATAGAAGATCTGGGAAACAAGGCAAAAGAAAAGATTTCCCGGGTCACGAATAGGACTGTCAAGTATCACTGTTCGACATGATATTGATCTAAATACAAAACTTGAGGAAGTCAATACAAAGCTGAATAAACTCTGCAGTAAACAAGGCTTCCATTTTATCGACAACAACAATATAGACAGTTCCTGTTTGAACGACAGCCAATTACACTCAAATTCTAAAGGTTCTGCGTACTTAGCAGTGAACTTCGTTAAGTTCACAAGAAGAAATAGCATATGGTCTCCTTATAAAGGTAAGCAAAGAAAAGATTTTTACTTCCTTGCTCGACAACAGCATCTACTGGACGACTTACTTAGGGTAATAATCACTCCAAGAAGAGGCAACAACAAAGTAATGATTTAGTAGATAAATCTAGGTGTGACCCCGATAAAACGTCCCAAGGTAAATTACTTAGTATACTGAATAATTTGACAGATGTGAGAATAGCTAGTCTAAACTAAAATAGTATAGTGAAACATATTGATGAACTTTGAGTGATAATGGAACGTAATCCTCTAGATATCTTCGCTATTAATGAGTCTAAGATCGATGATACAATATAAAATAGCAAAAATCATATTACTGGCTACAATATTATCCGAAAGGACCGTAATAGAAATGGTGGTGGAGTGTTAATGTACCTTAGAGAATCTTTATCATACTCTTAACGAGATGACTTGAAACAGGACTCGATGGAAATGATATGTATTTAGATTAAGAAACCTTTTAACAAGTCATTTCTTGTGTGTGCATTGTATAGACTCCCGAACTCCAACAATGATTAAATGGTTATTAGCTTTGAAACTTTCCCTCATAAGTGTGACCTTGGAAACCACGAGCTTCTACACATGCGGGACTTAAATTGTGATATTTCTAGGTCCTACCATGATTCTAGCCCGTGCAATTTACTACTTTTATCTTCACTGTATCAGCTTGATCAGTTAATAACTGAACCTACAAGAGTAAGAAGAACGTCAGCTACCAGGATTGATTGATTTTTCTCAAACAAACGAGAAAACATTTTTCAATCATG
The DNA here is from genome assembly GCA_025434845.1 of Phenganax subtilis. Lineage (NCBI taxonomy): Eukaryota > Metazoa > Cnidaria > Anthozoa > Malacalcyonacea > Clavulariidae > Phenganax > Phenganax subtilis. Next base: position 27,279 of record JAOBYK010830875.1, read on the forward strand.
CGTGGTTCACCTGGGAACATCAGACCATAGCTCAATTTATGCAGTTAGGAAATTTAGTCTTCCTAAATCTCGAGAAAACATAAAAAATGTTCGGAATTTTAAAAGCTTTAATGATGAAGATTGCCTTCGTGACATTGCTCAGATTCCCTGGGAATCCATAACTTCGTTTGACAATCCTAACAGATGTTGGAAAATATAGCAATCCCTCTATCTGGAAGTTCTGGTAGACACGCACATTTAAGGCAGATAAGAATTCGAGCTACCTCTCTCCCCTGGATAGCTCAAAGAGTAAAAGAAATAATGAGATTAAGAAATTTCCATACAAAGCAAGCCGAAAAAAAAAATTCCCAAAATCATTGGAACAAGTATGGAGAGTGTCAAAATAAAGTGCATATGGAAATGTGATTAGCTAGAAAGAGATATATCTGTGACAAAATTAGGGCCAGTGCTCCGGCAAATGATCTGGATAAAAGTTGGTCTTTAATGAATAAGCTTATTGGAAAGAATTTAAAACCTAGCAATATCAACAAACTTCTAGTTGATGACGTACCAATTACTGATGAAAGTTTAATTTCAGAAACACTTAATGATTATTTTGTCACTATCGGCTCAAATTTAGCTTCTGAGGTTAGTAGCAACTTTTCAGAGGAGACTGATTTTGATAAAAACGCCCCTTGTTTAAATGCAATGTTTAAATTTTCTGAGATCAGCGAGAAAATGGTTATTAGCGAACTACGTAATCTTGAAACATCAAAATCGACTGGTATTGACATGATTCCAGCCCGTTTTCTTACGATCTGCAGATCTTATTGCACATTCGATAACTTGGATTTTTAATTGCTCTCTAAAAACCGTAATATTTGTTGATGATTGGTAAACGGCCTGGGTATCACCAATTTACAAATCAGGCGATAAACGTAAAAGCAATAACTATCGGCCTATTTGGATTCTATCGGTTATAAGAAAATTCTGGAAAGAGCTGTCTTTGAGCAATTATATAATTTTTTCGATGACAACTCTCTGTTATCGAAATATCACTCCGGCTTCCGTCCAATGAATTCAACATTAACAGCTTTGATTCAAATGTGCGATGAATGGTATCAGAATTTGGACAATGGTGAATTGACTGGAGTTGTTTTCTTAGACATTCGAAAGGCTTTCGATTCCGTACATCATAAAATACTATTACACAAACTGAAAACACAATTTGGTCTTATAAATACTGAACTAGGATGGTTTGAGTCATACCTGAGAAATAGACAACAAGTCTGTAAGATTAATGGAAAGTTCTCTGCTTTCAAAGAGATTATAACTGGGGTCCCGCCTGGTTCCATTTTAGGCCAACTGCTTTTTTATATTTTATAAATGATTTGCCAGAGAGTCTTTCTAAGACTACGCCTTGTCTTTATGCCGATGATGCTCAGATATTTGCTTCTTCTAATGATTATGTAAAACTGGTAGATAAACTAAATTATTACTTGAATAAAGTTTATGAGTGGCTTGCTAGAAATAAATTACAGCATCACGATACAAAAACAAAAGTAATGATTATAGGATCGGCACACAACTTTAGTAATAAGATTTGTGATTATCCAGTTATACTAAATATAAAACCGATCCCTCGGACAAATTCTTTCGATTGCCTAGGTGTATTCGTTGATGAAAAAATGAATTGGGAGCCACATATTGAAAAAATCTGTAAAAAAGTGGGTGCTGGGATTGCCGTCATGGAACAAATCAAGCCTTTTGTGCCTAATAATTTACTGCCAATGATTTATAACGCCCTGATACAGCCATATTTTGACTATTGCTCTTCTGTATGCGCCAACTGTTGCGCTTTCTCGAAAGAAAATTGCCAAACTTTCAAAATCGCACGGCAAGGATAATTGCTGGTGCGAATTATGAGGTTAATTCAGCTGACGATCTTAGATCTCTTGGTTGGGTTACTTTGGAGGAAAGACGAATTCGTAATAAATCAATAGTAATGTATACAATTCTAAATAATAAGACTGCACCAAATATGAAAAACTCTTTCACTAGATGCAGTAATATCCATGGAGACTATAATCTAAGAAGAAATTTTGCAGATTTAGCTATTCCGGCTCTAAAAAAGGGAATTTTTAAACAAAGTTTTAAATACAGTGGCGCAAAACTCTGGAATAGTCTATCATTGGAAGCAAAATTGGCTGAATCTGAAATCGCTTTTACGTTAAATATTAGATAGGGCCACACCTTAAAATTCTTTGTAATATAGTTTATAGTATTTTTGTTTCGTGTTTCTATATAGACTACTTTTCGTGTCTCGACGACCCTCATGGAAACCAGCCAAATGCTGATTGAGGCTAGCGTCGATATTGGTTTCTAAATAAAGTTTCATACATGCATACATACATATTCTTTCATTTCATTTAAGGGTCTGTAGTAAGCATCCAAAACAGGTTGTCTAGAAAAGTCCAACTCTAATTTTTTTTAATTACTCGTGTAATTGTTGTAGGCATTCATTTGTAGTATTGAGGGCATCATTAGCATCTGAAAGTTTGTGTTGAAGTCTAGCAAGTTTATCCTTTCTTTTAGTTTCTTTTTCAAACCATTTTTTTTCCTCTAAAGCAAGTTTTTTCAAAGCCGAATTGTGTCCTTTCATTTCCGCGTCATAACCTTGATGATAACCTTTAAAAGATCTGATCCAAGCATGACAGCTCCAGTAAGTTTCGTTGTTCCATTAACATCTTGAGGAGTTCCCGAAGGCTCACCAAAGGCTTTTTTCCTTGACATAGAAGCAGTTAAAGCTAAAAGTCTAAGCACAGCTCCAGACTAAATTTTATTAATATATTGCATTTGTTGTCACTCATTTACTTAATATAGACTTATTCTTCTGTTCAAGCTTCTGTTCTGAAGCAAAGCTTCAGTCAAACGAGTCTAAGTTAGTTTTAGGTTGGGGTTCCCTAAGTATTGGACTTCAACTTGTTGGTTTTTCTTGAGGACCTCTCTGCAGACCTCTCTGAGGACACTGCATGTAACAAAATATTCCAAGACCAAGTATGCTATTGATACCAATTAAAGGGAAAATCTTATAATCTGAACTTGTCTGATGTTTAAGTTCTTGTAAACGTTTCTTTTTAGATTGTTTAGCTTGACGAGAAATCTCTGCCAACCTCTTACCTCGTTCACCACGTTTAGGATCTTTAACTTTATTTTGTGTAGTAAGTGGTGCAAGAATAATAGGCTTTTCTTCAATTTTAGTTTCACTCATTTATTTAAGAATAGTTTAATCTTCTGTATAAGTTTATACAGAAACGTTGAGATTAGACTCGTTTCCATCATTGTTTCCAGCTGTTTTTGCAACTTGTATATAAAACATAACAACGTCATTGACAGCCGTCTTTTTTTCTTCAAGATTAAACGAAATACTTGGCGGAACAACTTGAAATCCTCAAAACTTAATAATGTCTTCTTTCTGTATTCTCACTACTTTTATGTCACTGAGCTCTTCAAAACCGCTTTTCATCCACATACCAATACTATATTTGTAACTAAAATCGGTGATGGGGTCATCGTTGTCAAACGTATATTTCAACAAAGTGACTTTTGTCTTGGAATTGATGTCTTTGAGATAAACTGCTGTAGCAGGATAACCGCAGTTTAGTAATTTTGGTATACGCCAAGTCGTTTCTAATATTTTTAAACAAGAAAAATTATACAAGTATGTTTTCACAGAGTCGTTTTTAGAACTGGTTTGCGATTCATGACCAGGATTCAAAGCCATCTATTTATCTAATGTAACTAAATTTTACTGCTTAGATAAGTCTAGCAAAAAATAAGCCAAGTATTAACATGGTTCCAGCGGTTGTGAAGTGTCTTAAAATTTCCTTTAAACTTTTAGAGTTGTTTCTAGATACCTCACAATTACTTGAAATGTGGTAAGGTTGATCTACAAAACTGCTTGGGTTGTTTTTAAGCGCTTTTGAGTTACTTTCAAGACTATTTCTATATACCTCAGAATTACTTGAAATGTGCTTAGATTTAACTACAAAACTGCTTGAGTTGTTTTTAAGCACTTTTGAGTTGCTTTCAAGACTATCTCTAGATACCTCAGAATTACTTGATATGTGCTTAAATTTATCTACAAACTACTTGAGTTGTTTTCATTACTATTCGAGTTAACATTGTCATTTTTTCCAAATTTCATAGATACCGTAGCAGTAGTTAAAGTGTTTTTAAATCCTTCTATAGGATGGTCTAGTATGATCATGTCCAAAGGAATCAAAATAATTCTCGGACTTACTTCCTTTTTTAAAAAAACATTAGTGTCCTCTTTACCTCGTCTCATATTTGAAATCATCACTGTAGGATCATCTTGAGCTATAGTTACTTGTACAATTTTATGAAACACATCTTGAGTCTAAGAACTTTTTGCGCCTTTGTTCACAATAGATCACCTCGTTTTTGCTTGAGAGCCAAGTACACAGTATACATAACTTTCCATACCTTGTTGTAAAAGTTTTTGTTCAGTTTCAGTTAGTCCACAAGAGGTTTGTTTTATAAATGATTTCCAATCCTCTGTTTCTGATTTATGAACATCTTTATCAACGTATTGATATCCAAGTCCTAAAATTCCCATGGTTCTGTTGTGTTTCGGAAACACATGATGATATTTCCTCATTTTTGATCTATCATGTTTTTTTAATAACCTAGAAATTGCCTCCCTAGTATGTTCTAATTTATATTTCCAAAAGTTTTTAGTCGGAATATTCTTCTGTATGAGCTTGAAGTCGTTTTTGTTGGCATAAGCACTTACCTTGTTCGGATATCTTAAGAACCTCTTCATATGATAATAGACAGGTGCGGATCTAGGATTTGTCATACGTTAGTCAAAATTTTGACGCACTTCAGGTGGCGTTATGCACTAATTGGGGGAGGGGGGGATTAATAGAAAAAACCAGCACGCAAATTCGGCTGCTAAATGCTCTGGCGCAGTTGTATTGTAAAGATTGTGATTACGACATGATCAGCATATTCACAGTTCGTCATAATCGCATTAGACCCCACCTACAACCACTACTACTACACTTTTCGTTTCAAACATACGGAACTACATTTGGTAACTACATAAAATTTTAAACATTATAAGGCACGTGACATATGAGAAATGCGGAAACGGGAAACCTATGCAAATTCATAAGTGACATTATTATTATTATATCTTCACCTTATTGCTGAGCATTATTGTCTTTCTCTTCTGGAGCCAACCGGACTTGGGATTGAAAGATTCAGCTCTGAAACTTTGGCTAAAGGTTCATGTTTGTTGGTGTTTATATCGCATTATAACTCTTTCAACCAATGACCTGCTTCTTGCATGGATTCCCCATTTCATATCTTCATAAACATGTGGACTATAGCTCAAACGCTAACCGCACACGCACACTATAGTAAAATATACTACAAAACATCGTAGAAGGTCAATTTGCCAGTTAAAACTTTCAACTTGAAACTTTCCTTCAGCAAAGCCTGGACCAGCAAAATTATCATGAAGTAGCAACAACTGCCTGATTGATCGTGATCGATCAAAAAAATGCGAACAATGAGAAACCAGATATTTTTTGAATTAACCAATCAAATGTCATGTAGGCCGATCAAGCAGGAGCCCCTGATCGCTCAAAACCCCCTCTCTGATCGATCAACACGATGCAAGCAAATCAGATTGCTGGAATTAGTCACCTGACCGATCAAAACTCAAGTTGCTACTTCATATTGCGCATAAGTAATAGGCCACTGTATGAGGGTTCAAGTTTCATAACTAAATTATATTGTAGACGCTGCCGCTTAGTTAGCAACTGGAATGCGTTAAAAAATTGTGTGATTCATTAACATAAGTATTAAAGCTCTCAAAATTAACATTGTTATCATTCAGTTTTAGACTCGTCACTGTTGCCCGACTGTTCCAAATTCTATGAGTCCTGTATAAAGCATAAGAGTATATATCTTTCAATGTTTTTGAAGCTGTGTCTGTTCCATAAGTTCCTGCGACGTCATAGTCTATTCTTGTTTCAAATTTCAAAGTGTCAGGGTCGACTATAACATTAAATTCAAACTTATCTAGATCAGCATTTAGATATTTTTTTGAAAAGTCATTTTTAAATTTTTGTAGTTGAGTGTTATATATTTCCATTGCATTTTTATAATTTTTTCCATAAACAGCATTGTAGAATTTGTCTTCACCCATTTATTTATAGTCACTTAGGTTTTATGTTAGCAGAATAACAAAACTCACTTCCATTAATGAACAAGCTTACTGTGTTTATTAATAATAATCATGGGGAACTCGAGATTGACAAAAGAATTGAAAGAACTTCAAACTTTAGGTTGTTCCTCAAGTCAGCCACGATTTTATGGAACTACAAAAACATAATTTCTAGAGAAAATAACTCTGTCACTAAGGATGATGTAGTACATTTACTTCTTGTGGGGTATCTTACTTTTGATGATATTAAAAAGAACTAAAAAAGTATAATATTCACATTGAGAGACTTCCCTTCACAAACAAATGTAAGGCATACTGTACTGTTAGTTTAAATCTTAAGAATTTTGGGCTTTTGTTAGGCTTTTTAAAAGATAAGAAAATTCTTCCTAGAACGTGGACCGAAAGTGAAAATGAGCGTAAAATAAATTGAGGTCTAAGATATTTTACTATTTGTTGCGAGGCTGGAAGCAAATCCATGAATTTCAACTCAAGTGGATAAAGAACCTCTGCTTTTGTGACCTCCGATTACAACAAATCAAAGTCTTAATGGATCTGTGTCTCATTACAAGGATATTGAAAGTGAAATCTTGGTTTACGATGGAATTAGGAATAAATTTACTTTTGACGTCATAACAAACCTTGGAGAAAACATTCAAGTTGGCAGTGTATTATTAGAGTTATACATTCGATAAGAAAACTTTTTTTCTTTAAATAAATGAACAAATTTGCAAAAGAAAAAAAATTAAGAAACTTGTACTATGATCCTAAATCAGGTTATCAGTCTGCTGAGAAACTTTATCAACAAACTTGTGAAGAAGGACTAGATATTTCTCGCAAACAGGTAAAAGAGTTGCTTAAAAAACAAAACACTTTTACAAATTACAAATGTGTAGTTAAACCTCGTAAGTTTTTAAACACTTATGTTATCAACTTAGCTGATCAAGTACAAATGGACTTGGTTGATATGAGTAAACTTTCCAGTTCAAACGATGATTTCATTGGATTCTCATTTGTGTTGAAATATTATCCAGGTATGCATTTGCTGTTGCAGTGTATTGTAAAAACACTCAAAACGAAGACAAAATCTGTAGAAAATATCCTTTCTGAGTTTAAGTCAGGATTTGGGAAATATCCTAAAGTTGTTCAATTTGATGAAGGAAAGGAATTTTACAACGTTGCAATTAAAAGTGTGCTTACAAAATATGACATTGAGTATTTTTCTAACTTTTGTGAAAGTGAAGCAGCGCTTGTTGAAAGATTTAATTGTACTTTAAAATCTATGATGTGGAAATTTTTCTATTCCAAAGCACCTTATGAATGGTTAGACATTCTTGATGATCTTTTTTATAACTATAATCACACCAAACACAGCTCAATACTCATGAAACCTGCCGACATCAGCAAATCTAATGAAAACAAAGTCTGAAACATTTTATAGGAATCTTGGCCAGGAGAATATCCTTTATCTAAATTTAAAATGGGTGCACATGCTAGAGTAAGTGAGTACAAAACTATTTTTGAAAAAGGATATGAATCTAATTTCACGCTGGAAGTTTCCAAAATCAGTAAGATCTTTCGAGGAGAACCAAAAACCTATGAAATAGAAGACACCGAAGGGGAACCTATTCTTGGAAAATTTTATGAGGAAGAACAAACTGCTGTAGGTAAACGAGACAATGTTTTCGAAGTTGAAAAAATACTCAAGACTCGTGGTGATAGAGTTTTGGTAAAGTGGTTAGGATATAACAACAAACATAATTCTTGGATTAAGAAAACAGATATTCTAACACCTAATAAATAAATGGAAAATGTTGAATTAAATGATTTGGATCTTTAACGTAAACAAGAAAAACAAAGTGAAGCTTTTGGTGTTGAGGAAGAAACAAACTTTGGCGGTATTGATGATGAACAATCATTTGATGAAATGACTGAAGAAATTGATTGAGTTAGAACTAAAGACAAAACTTGACAAGTTTGAGTTCAAAAAAGACTTGTAACCCACGATAAAAAGTCAGTATTGAAAAACATCCTGGGAATGAATACCCATGAAACAAATAAGCCAAACTCAAGACTATTGCTTTCCACCTTTGAACCAAGATTTGGAAAGAAAATGAGCTTATTGGAGCTGCATTTAATGGAAAACCAATTTTTAAAGTGGAAAATGGAAAACTTGTTGAATCAAAAAACAAAACTTACACCAGTGCATTGAGTAAGTTTTATGAATTCTCAGCAAAAGGAATCAATGTAAAAAAACAAATTTGGCAGAGTCAAATAGAAGAAAATATTGAGATGTGGCCTATAAACGTTAATCATTTTAGAGAAATGATTAGTGCAAGTGAAACTGAAGATGAAATAGTTTCTCAAGTTTCTAAAAGCTCCTCTTATAGATTAAGAAACCTAGCTGAAGAATTATTAGAAAGCACAGAAGCATCATTTATCACAGATGAAGAACTCAGAGAAGTGAGAGGCTATCTACACATGCGAGAAGGCCAGACTCCAGAACAAGAGATTCAAACTCTAGAAAATGAAATTGAACATTGGGAAAGAATGAAATGAAAGAAATAGAATTGTCTATGACACATTTAAAAAAAATGGTGATTTAGCAGCTGATTAAATAAGATTGGAAAATAATATGAAAACAATAACAGCCAAAGCAGAAGAAATTATCAGAGAAGAAGTTGAAGCAAATGACCTACCAATAGAATTGAGAAATTCAAGAGATGGGCTAGAAAAAATCTACCCGTATTGAGTGGTATTGCTATAGCAATAGATCGAATTATAACGGCAACGGTAAGTGCTGCAAGACCTTTTGTCAAAAAAGGAGCACAAGCAACGAGTGCTTTGGGGAAAACCCTTGCAGAAATAGCAAAAGAACTTTGGCCCATTTGGAAGTACAATCTTAAACTTGATTAGTACAGCATTAAAATGGGGAGCAAAAGGTATAAGTTTTTTAGCAAATAATTAATGGGTATAAGCTTTAGCGTTAACTTTTTTTGTTCATGACATACATAAAAACAAGCTTAGACAGATAAGATAACTCACTATTAAATAAATGGAAGTGTTAGGACCTGGTTTTAGAAAACATAAAATGAGTGATATCAAAGGTAAAAGAACTAAACATAAAATTACTTTTAATCCAAGCAAAGCTAATCCTGTAGAATTATTTTATGTTGATAATCCAAAGTTATAATCTGATGCTTGAATGGTTCCTGACAGTTTAAATCTTAAGTTTAATTTTAAAACCAAAAGGGGAAGTGTAGGTTTTTGAATAATCTCGGTAAACTCTTGATAGAAAAACTCACTGTAACAGTTGGAGGAGAAAACATCCATCACAATTATTGTGACCATTATGGTCAAAGTGAACTTGAAGTTTACAAAGATTTGTGGTTACCTGAACATATTAGAGTTGAACTTGTAAACTATGGAATTGCAAATGAAAATACAAGATAATTAATCTCTGGTTCTGATGATGGTGCAAAGTCAGGTACGACTCAAAAAGTTTAAGATTCTTTTATGGCCGCAGTTCATGGAACAAGACAAAAATTTAAACTCGATAAAATAATTGGAGATCATGGTTTATATTCTTTTTATTTTATGGCACATAATTTTCAGTGAATGATTACTCTTCCCAAGGCTCGAGTATTATGGCAGCTCAATCTGGAGAGGGTGTAGAAGGTTATACTTTGGAAGAATGGGAACTGAAGAATGGGACAAAGGTAGTACTTTAGTTAATGAAATAATAAATATTCCACGAAAAAGTTTGACTGCAATTGTGATGTTATTTAGGGAAAAAAACTATAACTAATAGTGAGGAATATGTCTACCCCAATATTGAATTTGTTAAAGTAACAATTGAAGGAGTACCAAACTGTATTTATAGTGAAGGCATTAAAAAACATGACATGTACCCAGGAGCAAAAATATTCTTTAAGAATTATGATTCCAACAAGATGGTTAGATTGTTCTTCAAAGACATGTTTGCTTTAGTGATTGATTTTTAAAAAATGGAAGATAAAAACTTTGTTGGATCTGGTAAAAGACTTATAGAAAAACAGAATGGAGTTTTTCTTGAAATTGTTAAATAAGCCACGTCAGCAAATGTATTGTGTAAGGTATTTGTCATCAGTGATGCGCTGGTAAATTTCAAAAACAAAGTCATTGAAAATGTTTACTACTACAAAGTTAGCAGAAGAAACTTCAATAGTAAATAAATCCAAAGAAACTTTTATTATGTATCAGAAAAATTAATCAAGATACTCGTAATCCATTGATGAGAATTTATGATAATTATTATGAAAAATATCAAAATGATTATTAAAAGTATAAAGAACTTAGGAGAATTGAAGTCTCTTTACTAACCACATGTTATGTTTTGACAGCTGTTGGTGTTGCAATTAGTGTTATTAATCCTTTAACTTTAGTTATTACAGGCGTAAGACCGATGATTACTGGTTTTTTAAGTCAAAGTAAATTAGAAGATAAAGTAGAACAACTTAGACTCTCAAGTACAAATTTTAAAATGATTTTTGATGAGAATATTACAATTTTGAGACCCGGTGAGTTTTCAGAATCGGAGGAAATTAATTTGTTAAGTGATGTTAAAGTTATCGATAACATCATTGCTATCGCAGCTTTTTAGTCCACCGTGTAAGTATTTGGAAATACAAGCAATTTATACATCTTTGAAAACCGTTTTGATTTTAGCTCTTTAAGATTATTATCTTTTCCTTATTTCGAAACATTATTTAAAAACTTATCGAAAATACATTGCATATCATTCTTGTTTTCACTAAAAAATACAGCAACTTTAGAAACATTAGCTCTATAAGCTTCAGCAATGGAAGTAAGTTGTTGTGTAATCACAGTGGCGCTAATACCAAAACGTTTTGCTGAAAATGCTAATCTTACTAATTTAGAAGTTCTATCGTTTACAAATTTACCTGAAGCACAATCATCTAAAATAATTAGTGAATTCGTTCTTGTGGCATAATTTACAACTTGTTTTAGGTAGAGTTCTACTTCATCATGATCACAAATAATAACTATAAAATTCACATCAGCGTCATATTTCCAATTTTAATAAGAGCTGTTTCACTCATACGTTGGACAAATTAAAAATATTTTATCAAAATAACCTGCATATTCTTTTTCTAAAGAAGAAAGAAGATAAGTCGTTTTTCCACAACAAGTAGATCCAACAAGTAACATATTAAACGGTTTTTTCTCGTGTTTGGGCTTTAAAGGTTTAAAACTTGTAGACTTATTCGAAGCCTCCTTCATATCGTCTATTTCCTTTATTGGTTTGTCGGTAGAGTTTGTGACTTTGTTTGACATTCGTCTTTATTTATTATGTTTTCACTTTTCTGTTTGTTCATTTTTTATTAACTACATGTTTACCCACGGTTCTTCCTCCCGATAAAACTCCAACTAAGGGGAGTAAAAGGAGTAACATACTCTAAAATAAGTTTTACATCATGTCTAAATGGTTGATTTTCAGATAATTCTTTACCTAAATCAGTAGAGCTTTCAATCATCTTGAGATGATGCATAAGTTCTGAAAACTTACCAATTATAGTATCTGTTAACATCTCGTTGGTCTCATCAAATTGAGCTCGTTGATGGTCTGTGTATATTTTTTCAAGCGTTTTTTCAGAAGCTTTTTAAAGATAAGTTACAGAATGTTTGGTGTCTTTTGCATTTGCAAGTTTTAAAAGTTCCTCTCTTAAATTATTTTGCTGATAAACCATTAATTAAGAATGGATTTACTTTGCTGTTTTTCTTATCCCAAATATACAATCCGACTCATTAAAAATCCAATCACAAAGCTTAACTTGTGGGATTTCACCAGTCATTTCTTTACAAAACGACTTAGCCATTACTTTTGAACCACTATTTGTATTAAAAGCAAATAACTCAATTACCTTTTTTCTACTTATTCTTTTCTCCGTTTCAGGGTCTGCTAAAACCTCCTTTTTTTGTTCTAATTCTTTATTATATACTTTATCTTGTTGTTTTTGATCAGAATTTCTTATAGCAATACAATTCATAATTGAAACATCATGGGAGTAAGCATTTGCTCTAAGTCTTTCAATAAGTCTATTTGCTTTCCTACGCAAATTTTGAAATTTTTCATTTGCTTTTTTTCCCACTCTTTTGTTATAGTATTTCCATAATTTAAATCAAGATCAACAAACTCGCTCGCGGGAAATTTTTAATTTGGAAACACAGATATCTTTAAGAAACCGGGACAATATTTATTTATTAACAATTAAGCAACAGTCATATTTTAAAATACTGTACTCGGTTTGCTTCTTATATTCCTCTATTAAGTTTTCAAAATCTTCAATACTTTTCCAATAATTATAACTACAAGCACTGAACTTGTGATACTAATTTATACTGTTATATTTCAACGTATAGTGAATAAAATTTATCATGCTAATTGTTTTCTCTATTTTTGTATCTTGAAATATTTCTGATATTGTCTTATTCCAAATATTATTTTCTTCCATATATTTATCAATTTCCTTAATTCCTTTTTTATTAATATCTTTCTTCAATTCACATCTTAATAAAACATCGTTAAATATTTTCTTCCTATCATTCTCCTTTCTTGGTCTTGTATAAACTCCATTAGGATCTTTATAGCTAGATCCAAAACCAAGTGTTTTTTTTGCTACACAACATCTTGTACACACTAAATAATGTTCATATTTAACAAAAATTTTGTTTAAACAATTATGGCACCAATTACAAGCATATTCTTCATCAAACCATTTTGCCTCATCAGCTCTCATTTTCCTTTTATTTAATAAGAGAACAACTTTTCTGTTCACTTTTTTATTTAAAAGAAAAGGAAAGTAGAGTTACCTTCTTTTTTATTAAGAGAAAATCAAAATAAATTAAAATCCTCTTTAAAAAAAAAGTTGTTGAAGGGTGGACGTTAAAATGCAGAGCTAATTAAGGGGGTGAAAAATTGTTGAGGGGTCGGCGTTTAAATGTGAGGTGAAACAAAGAGGTGAAATTTGTTTTAAATTGATGTGCCAGAATCGGCGCTTAACAGTCTACTCACTTCCATCTTTTTTTTAGGTTTCCTCTTTACTACGTTCAAATTCTTATTTTCACCAAACTTTAAGTTGATTGTTGCTATAGTTACTATATTGTTAAATTTTTCGATTGGCTCTTTGATGATGATCATATTGGATGGAACTAAAATTATCCCTGGGCCGATCACCATGTTTAACATGAAGTTTGTGTTTTTAATGGTAGGCCTCATGTTGAATATCATCACAGTGATGTCATCTCGTGTGAACGTGACTTTTACGAACTTTTGAAACACGTCTTGTCTTTGGTTTGAATTAGTAACTTCATTGACCATAGACCATCTAGTGTTGGCTTGAGTACCTAAGTACTATAAACGTAACTTTTCACTGCTTGTTGCAACAATTTTTATCCGAGCTCTCTTAGTCAATCGCGAGACTTTTTGATAAACAATTTCCAATCATCAGGCAACTTGTTGACAGTCTGAGATATCTTTTGATATATTATCCCTGGAAGAATGTTGCTATCTCCGATGTCCTCTTGATAGTTTCTAATCATATCTTGCTCATGTTCGTGGTGATTTAAAAAGGATTTCATCAAAGTATGAAACCTTTTAGCGTCAACCCATACTACTTTCGCATATTTATCCTCCCAAATATTTATTGCGGGTGCCCTGCTTTGTCTGACTTTAATAATGTCATCCTTGACGTATCTCGCATGCTTCTCAGAATATAAAAGATATCGTGTCATGTAATAATAAAAATAGTATCTTGTGATGCTCGAAATGATTTTGAGTTGGTTTTTCTTTTTAATGTGTTCTATACTCATACGACTCAGGAAACAAATACCATAACCTGCTAACAAACTGGTCATGTAAAGCTTGGTTTCATAGTCAAGCATTTTTGCACGGTCACTTGACTTGCTGATGGTCCACTCCTTGTCCAATGCATTGAACTTGCTTGTAAAATAATCATACTTGTTAACATGGATTCTAAACTTCTTCAAATTGAAGCTAGTGTTATCCTGGACCGTTTTTAAACTTACCACGATTGCAATGTTATTACACAAAGCTGGAGTCCATTGATGATCTAATCGCTCGTTCATTTCTTTATCGGAGACACCTAAGAATTTCATCTACTCTGGATTACGTTTAAAATCTTATGCTTCGATGCTGTATCTATGCTTAGGTCTCGCTCTTTAATAAGTTTTGTTAAACAGCTGAAGCTTGTCTCCTACCAGCTTAATGCCATAACAAAACTCGAACTTGGACTTATCAGCGTTTGGATATTTGCTCAGGAATTATTGTTTTGCATCTTGCTTGTTCCAAGACTTTATAAGTTTTTCCACCTGGATGAGGTTTACAATATTTCCTTTTGTAGTAATAATCCATTTTATTATTCAAAAATATTTCTTTAAATAGATTAACAAGCTAACAGTTTTTATAGAAAAAGGAATGGAACGAAGTTTAATTAGATAGACACATCAAACTAAATGATCCATTGTTGGTTTAGACCTCGACCATTATTTGGAACTACAAAATGTAATCAAATCATAACGACGTCATCCACAAAATAAAAAACGGGGTAGCTGTAGATAAGTTTAATGTACCTTCGAGTTATCTAACTTTCGATGACTTGGCAAAAGAGCTCTCTTATCATAATGTTAAACTAGAATGTGTTGCTTATAAAAATAAAACGAAGATCTAATGTGAATGACATGATCTTAACTTGATAAAGCTCGAGGACTTGTTAGGATTTACAGAAAAAAACCATCATAGCAGATACGTTGAAGAAATCTGATGACGAGGCTGAAATCACCCTTGGTCTAAGATATTTCATCATAAACTGCAACGCTGGGGACAAGTGTAACAATTCGATGCAAATGGAAATGTAAGCTCTGCTATAGCTAGTCTAGGTATTAGGACGATACGAAGCTTAAACGGATCTGTTACACTATCCAAAAATATAAACTCATCTCTACAAATATATAATCAATTTGCAACAAGCTGAGCTTTACCGTAAGTGCAAGCATAGCTGGTGTAAACGTAAGTTCGATATTCTTAGAAATTTGCTAAGCATATATGAACACACCGAACACACTTATAAAACGACAAGGGCACAAACCCAAAATAATAGCACCAAAGGCAGCATAGCGCTTCCAATCAAACAATATAAAAAAAATGAAAGCGAAGTTTCGAGAAAACGCAAAACCTCAAACTACACAGGTCAGTCAAGAAGATATGATGAACAAGAGACTATTTGGTAACTTTTGAGAAAAAGTACAAAAACAATATTCAAAACGATCTGACTGACAAACATGATGTAGGACAACCATGGCACCCACCGTTGGATAAATGAGGCATAAAAGAAAAATCGAGCCAAGCAAAAGATGTGACAGAAAAAGATTAAGATCCTCATCGTAGACAAGTATCCGAACAAACGAGAAAACTAATACAAAACTTCAACAAAGCAAGGGAAGTTTTAAAGTACTTATAACCCCAAATCGGGCTTCTGATTATTCAGGTACAGCATAAAATGTTGGCTAGTGGGTTCTAGATAAATTTTGACGTTAAAGTTCTAGCTTCACGGACATAAGGGCTCAAAAAAAATTTTTCACCAAGATGCCTGGAACCGATGAACCCATCTTTGACAACAATTATAGTTCTCTTCAAAAGGTTTGAATCCGGGATTATTAATAGACATAAGGAAGTTCTTCCAGATTTCTCTAATAAATAGTTTTTTATTGTCTGACGTTTCGGTTCGCTTTGCAGGAACCATTATCAAAGACTTAAAAGTACAGTTGTAAAAATTAATTTGCCTCAATTGTATGATGACGTGTCCAGTGTAGCGTGATCTTTTAGCATGTGTGCTTCTCCTTTTCAAGAAGTCTAAGATACGCTTGTGGAAAATTACTGCAAACATTGGTTTTATTGGTATTATTGGCAGACCATAAAAAACTATTTATGTGAAAAATCTGGAAGAACTTCCTTATGCAAATTATAGTTCTGTGCTAAGATAATCTTGAGAGTTTTTCCTTGAAAATTAACTAGCGCTAGATATTTCCTTATCCTTTTTTGAAAATTGCAAATTATTCCAATTTGCATACGAGAACTTTAATGGGCTTTTAGTAAGGTGAAAACAACAGATTCATAGGATCCAGTCTTTCACTACCCGCAACTTTTTTTCAAAATAGTAACTTCACAGCCCAATATCTCTGAAATAAAATTTTCAATGGAAAGACCGACGTACAATTTACTACTCAATTTTTTGCACTCTATCTGAATAATCAGAAACCCATTTTGGGGTGATAAGCACATTAAATAAGAGAATTGAAGCAGAGAGCTCTTTAACTCATACGTAGAACGAGGCCGTAGAAGATGTACAACTAAAAATTAGGATACAAAATATAAATTTTTAGCTTATGAAAGAACATGCATACTTTTAGAGCAAATTCAGAAAATGGATGTTCGAAAGCACAAAAGTCTAGACAATTTCACGACACCTCAAAAGAAATAAAACAAGAAATACATGGCAAGATATTAAAAACAAAGCGATGCAAGATAAGAAAGCCTCAATGAAATAATGAGGTGAAAAAATATTTACTGTAAAGAGATTAAAAAAAACTGGAGATACAGATTAAAAAAATATCAAAGTCGTAAAAAGATTAAAAGAGATCGTTTTATCTACACTAAAAGGAACACTTATTAACAAACCTCAAGAAAGTTAGAGCGAACATGTGAGAAATTAAATAATCAAAGCAGACCGTATTAAAAGAGACATCGGCGACAAGCTATTTAATTGCGAAAAGTATGAAAAAATTATGAAAAAAGGCAATAAAAACCTTAAGTTGAGAGACCAAAAATATATCAAACTCTCTAAGAAAAAAATAGGTTAGTATCAAAACAAATAAAATGACTTGAGGGAGAAACAAAATAAATGAATAGATGGACGAAATTACTTTTTGAAAAAACAAACAAAACCAGTTTCATTACCGTACGCCGTGCGAGCTGTGCGAGCAAAACCACAAATTCCACCAACCGCTAAAGAAGTAATGCTCAGTGAGCTACTAGCGTTAGACCTTACAAAATTAAAGTTACTAAAGATGTTTCAAAATCGATTAGGAGACATTAGGAAAGACCTAAGTACAAGGAGCTTTACCAGCAATACAAAGACTGATGTCACAAATTATGTTAAGATTACTATCAGAAAACAATACGAAGAGTCCTATGGAAAAGCTATTCCAGGAATAGGAATGAAGGGTAGCATGAGGCAGACGCAAAGACCCGCATCAATACCAAGAACAAAACTTCAACAAAAACCTGCACAAAGACAAGCGATACCAGAGAGATTTATCTAAGAAAAAAGCAAAATAGCAAAACCAAAATGGTTAGGAGAAAACAGAAAGAACTGTACGACTGAATGTTAGACTTTTTGCCAGAAAATATGAGAAGAAAGATTACAGATACTTATAATTGATTGAGAGATCAAGTAACAACAGCTTTTAATCGACGCGAACGTAGTGAGTCTGAAGTTAAGAAACTAATAAAAGCTCTTAAAAAATGACTACATATTTACGAGATTAATGCTGAGCCAAACTACGATCTGGAGACGTTGTTGAAACACCGAGTAAGACACAAGATTATAAGACAACTAAAAACGTTTGAAAACAACAAAGTGGAGCTCAAACTCTTTTGCAACATGGCTAAAGAAATCCACTTAGAGTTGAAGTAGTAGAATCAACTTTATTTCACTTTAGTTCGGGCTACCACAGAATTTTAAAAGGGTCAGACGTAGAACAAATATAGTACAAAATTGTAGCAATGGTTTTAAATTTGTTCATAGAGAAACTGAAAGAAAGCAGGGGGGCGGCAATTCAAACATATATTAGGACTACAAATCCACGTGGCGAAATATATACCCCTTGGTGGATCCTCTTAAGATCCACCACCTAAATGGTTTGATAATAAGAAAGCAATCTCCAATGCAAAAAAACTCGGATGAAAAATGTTTTAAGTGGGCGGTCTCATTTGCTAGGTTTACGTGTGTGATGTGACAGCATCGTGAAAGAATTGCAAAAACTTTAAGAAAACAATCAAAAGCCTTAGACTGGACGAACATTAAGTTTCCAACTCCGGTGGAAGACAAAACAAATTTGAGAAGAATAACAACAAGAAAATAAACTTATTCGGAAAAAACAAAAAAGGCGAAGTGTTTCTTATAGGTCACAAGACATTTGTCCTGTGCTGTTAGAAGGAAAACATTATGTCGTGATCAACAGCATGAGGAAACTCGTTGGATTAAGTCAAACAAAGAATGGCCTACGTGATTGATTACAGCCTCCAACATTTTACGAAAGGAGACAAATTAATAAACTACAAGAAGTAATTTGGAACCCGCATAGGAACCAAGATGGATCTTCCCAAATAAAGTTCCTACGTTTACTTCAGAAACTACGATCTTTTGAAAAAGTACCTTTTATCATCTATGCTGATTATGAGCATATCACAAAGTCGATTGACAACCACCGGAGATATTGTACGACGCAGTTTCCAAAATATGAGCCGAGTGGATTCTTTTAATACGTGAAATGTTTCGACGACTCGATTTACCCCCTAAATTAGTTTACTAGCTTGAAAAATATAAAATGTATGAGCCCGGAGACGGCGAAAAAATAGCCGTTGATAAAATGGAAGCCGAAGTTTGCAATATTGAAAACAAGTTTAAGCGATCAAAAAGATGATCCTCACACCACGCAATACCCAATAGTTTGACTTCGCAACATGTTGCTACATTTGTGCTAAAGAGTTCAGTAAGGACAAAGTAAAACAGCATTGTCACTACACAGGAAGATACAGAGGTGCTGGACACAGCGAATCCAATTTATCTAAGAAGAAGCAGAAGTTTATCCCCGTAATATTTCTTAATTTGGAGAGATATGACTCGCACTCTTTTATCAAAACATTGAATGGTTCAGAGAGTTGGGTCAATTGGAATCCAAAATATAAGGAAAAGAACATCACGTTCACAGAAATAATAGTACACGTAGACGAGCCAAGATATTGGTAAAACAAAAACGATTATAAGGCGATTAAGAGTCATTGACTCATTCAAGTTTATGAGCTCAGGCTTGGAGTCCTAGCGATCAATTTAAACTCACAAGACTTTCAGAACCTGAGGGGTTACTTTCCAAATCATTGGGAACTTTTGTCCAGAAAAGGTGTTTACCCTTAAGATTACATGGACAGCTTTGATAAACTAATCGACACCTAGTTACCCCCGTTGTATTCCAAGTTGAATGATGAGCACATTACAAACAAAGATTACACCCGCGCACAAACGGTTTGAGCAGCGTTCGAGATGAGCCAGATAAAAAAATACCACAATCTATACTTCAAGATAAACATTCTACTATTACTAAAAGTTTTCGAGCAATTTAGACAATTATGTACGAAAAATTATAAATTGGGTCCAGCTTGATGCTACACTTCATCAGGTTTGGCTTGAGACGCCGCTTTAATAGAGTCGAATATAAAACTAGAACGCTAACACAAAGATGACCTTTACATGATGATTGAGAAGGGCGTTCGTGGAGGAGCGTTTATGATCATGAAGAGACGCTTCAAGGCGAATAATAAGTATCTAAAAAACGAACAGGGTGGGTCTACGTATTATCCAGAAAAACGTAGTATTTGTATTCTATACTTAGTTGCTAACAATTTTTTAAGGTTGGGCAATGATGCAGGAACTTCCCACGCATTGTTTTGAATCCATAACCTCTGAGGAGCTCAAAGATTGGACCACCTTACCATGTATCCTATAAGTGGACCTTGACTACCCGAAAGAGCTCCACGATCAAGAAAACGACTACCCCCTTCCTCCTGAGAAGATCGAGCTTGATATCGATGAACACATTAAAATAGAAACATTGGTTCCAAACACTAAGGTCTAAGAAGAATTATGTAGTACCCAATGACATCCTTAAGAAATATCTAGAGAAAGGTCTGATATTGAAAAAGGTCCTAAAAGGTATCCGCTTCGAAAAGTTCACGTGGTTAATTTCTTACATAGAGTAACACGAGTTTTAGAGCAATATCTAAAAATAAGTTTGAGAAAGATTTTTTCAAGCTAATGAATAACTGCGTGTTTCGAAAAGCCATAGAGAACTGTCGAAAAAGCGTCAACATTCGACTCATAAAATCTGAGAAGAGAGTAGGAAAACTGGCAAAGAAACCAAAGTTCAAACCGTTTACAATATTCCATGAGAAGCAGGTTGCTGTCCACATGTATAAAACAAAAGTAATACTCGATACCCCGATCGACGAAGAGAAAAGAGAAAGCCTTCAGCTTTGCTTTAATACCAATTTGTTGGAAGAACTTTTAAAGAAAGCCGTTTTCTGCTGTCATTAAGCTGTGTCTTACAAGTCATTGTGTCGATACTTTTCTGAGTGGGTGTTTTTATGAGTTTTAAACTTTGAAGCAAAACAGACCATTGCAAACATAGGAAGATATGTGTAGCGTACAATACTCAGGTGAGAGATGTATGTTTTTGGTTTTTGTGAAATATTTTCGCTCTGCCGGATAAGTGAAAGTTTCTGACGACACTTCTCTGTTTATTAATATACTATTCTATCATACACAGGTCAAGCACCTCCTCTACGATCTAAATGTTATTCAGTGGTCATTATGTGGCAACAAAGAAGAAGGTTATGGACTCATTAGCTGAGGAAACGGTCAATCTCGACAAAGAAGTCAATAATCGTCAACAACAGGTTCGCCAATTAAAGATAAAGGTTTGATTTCGGCGCAGTTTTGCTATATGCAGCATTCTTATGGTTGCATCAATAGCACATATGTTCTAGACACACTGCATAAGCACCTAAACAAATTAGATAAGTGATATTTTGTTTGTTTTGAGTGGATAATATATATTTAACATCAGGTACACTTGTCATTAAATTTTCTGGACATAACTAGGCAATAAATATTGAGTACATCCTTAATTAGCATGTCCAGGTGAACTACATACTACATACTATAATACTATGACAGATCGACAAACCTCTAGAACTGCCCAGCCAGGGCACCTGCCATAATCAATATTCATCAGAGTTTACTCATAATGGTATGTTACTCTTTCATTGCTCTAAGGCGACAGCACTAAAAGAGACCATGGCAGATTTGCAGTGTGAAACATCAATACATTGTACTAGTACTTTAAAGGGAAGCAGCACCAACCATAGGTTATTCCTATGTTTTTAAATATATGCGTGCAGTGATTTTAGGTACTAATGAAGTTGACTTGAATAGTTATGGTTCATGGCATGTAATTAGGCATTATTTCTGATTTTAAAGCTGACCCTACAAGACCACACATTACATTGGAAAATTATACCATAGTAACACCTGCAACACTAAAGAGAAGAGGAAATGAGACATTTGATATGGTTTTAAGGATACTTAGTGGAACAAATAGCAATCCTACACCAGCATTTGATGGACTGTATGACACATTGTCGAAAAGGTGCAAAACAAGTAGAGTTGGCAACTATGTTTTAAAAGACAGCAAGGTTGCCAATTGTGTTATCAACCAAAGCAGTAAAGAGGAAGTAACTGCCTATGAAAATTCTGAATCCAATACTCGAAGAAGCATTGCTACGTATTACACATCCAGTGTGATGGACAAACGAAAATATCAAGACGTGAAGCTGACCACCACCATGAAGACCTCTGATAATAAGAGAGGTGGCAATACTGCTATAAAATTCATGGTAAACTGTCTTATACCAAAGCTTTTAACATACAATAAGCTGATGGAAGAAATCAAGAAAATAGAAATAGGTAAAGTTTACTTAATTGCAGACCATTTTGCTTTTTACATCAAAGAAAATGAAAGAGGTTGCTTTGGAAACTTAAGGGAATATTGGCCCAGGCTTGCACAGTTTTATTTAACCATGCATAAAACCCGCAATTATGGGCATCTAAAATTGTTTGAGGAGACTGAGGGAACATTTTTAGTACATTTGAGAATGATGGTTGCCTTTTTGGGAAGGCAGACACAGCCTCTACATTTCTTATAAGTTTTCTAAATGCAGGAAAAAGGTGGCTTCTAGTAGTGACAACTTTTTTGGTATTCGGGGGTAATGTTGAGGGGACCTTGCTTGTTGTCAAAAAGTATGTCCAATATGTTTATTAGCAAATTGCTGAATTAGAAGGGCAAGTGTTTGAAGTATTAGGTTTACACAAAACATATCGTTTTGGAGAGCTGCCCAATGACGTGACGACGTTGGGATGCTTGCTGGTGCGCTCTCCAATTCAGCCACTTATTTTTCAACATTTGGCGATGTTAGGACTAATGGTTATTAGGGTTTCTCGCCGGCTTAAGAATGAAAGAGGCGAGAAACTGATTTCTCACGTTGGGGCCGCCTGTGGCGAGGCAGCATGCCCTTATATGGGCATATGCCTCGAAGTAGCATATTTGTCTTTTTGCCACTTCTGTGTATTGCGTGCCTTTATTGTTACACAATAAAATCACTAACAAAGTCGCTACAAGATGCCGAACAACCGCTCGAC
>JAOBYK010830876.1:0-26321 GCA_025434845.1 Phenganax subtilis
TCAAAAGCGTGCCTTACGTTCTGATGGTACAACAGCCGATATCTCTCCCAAATCTCGCCTTCATTCTCCTCAAAAATGGCCAGATCTTCGTGTATAGTGGACTCCATTTTGATTTGTATGAAGTTTGACCCTCTCGACGCATGTGCATGAAATTTCCAGCCCGGGCTGAAGCAATTACATGACGAAATTTTTAGCACGGGTTGAAATTCAGCTCGGGCTGAAGTTGCAGCCCGGCTTTTGCCAACCGGGCTGAAATTTCAGCCCGGGCTGAATTTCAACCCAGGCTGATAATTTCGTCATGTAATCGTGCAATTGTTTTTATTAGTGATTAATAGTTAGACCGGGCTGAGTTTTCAGCCCGGTTAACTGGGCTGAAACTCAGCCCGGGCTGAAAACTCTCCATGTAATCAACTCCTTTACCTCTATTTTGCACATGCCGCAAAGTTTCGACACGCTAAATGCTGCAAAAGCTTTCCGATATACAAATGCCTCTTTTTCAGCTAGATATCTCAGCTCCTAAATCTTAAACCTCAAAATTCGTCTACCAGTAGCAAAAAGCTTCTTCCCTATGCTCCACTAAAAACAATTGTCAATGAAAACCGCTGTTTTTTGTCGGAACAACAGCATTAACATGTCATGTCGAAGCAATATGGAGCTTCCTATACCGTAATGCTTTTGAGCAATAAGTTTGGGAAAATGCTGCCTCCGATAACGCAAGCTGGTCCATTGTGTAACTCCTTACCTGGACTGTTTATCTCGGTAAATGTTTCCATGCAAAAATTGAGCGAAAGCGATATACGTTTTACTCTTTTTACGATGATTTTAGAATATCACAGGCATTTCGCATGTTTGAAATTCGCTTTAGTGACTTGGAGGCTGCATATTTCCGGCGGGGTGTATTGTATCGAGTTAAAAATACTACCCTTCAATTCAGCACGACGTGATTGTCTTCTATTTGGCTGCTTTTCATTATTTTCGGCTTATTTTGGAGCAGCTACACATATTGTGCCACCAGATGCGAGTGCGTGCGGATTAAGGAAAGTTTGAAAATTGTAAATAGAGATGCTTCCGTTTTCTTTATCAATTTGACACTTTCTGTGGATATTCCTTTTTATATAAACTACAACTTCTCTATTCAATGTTAGCGCTTTTTCTAAAAACATCGCTTGTTAACTACATTTGTTTGAACCTAATTACTATACAAGTTTCAGGCAAGTCTTGAACTGATGCAATTTTTTTGGAAAAAAATATTATTTTTACCGGGTCAAGCTATATATCATTTCAAAGTGGGAACACACAGCTTTCAAAATGGTAGTTGTTTCACTGGTGCATACGACCTATACTTGCAGAGATTTTCAACCAAGAAGCAGACACTCCGAAAACACGGACGAACGTACTTGTTAGCGAGAACCTGCTAATGAGTGTAAACATTTAGAAAGATTTTCACTAAGATTATTAGATTTAAAATGTTTTTTGTATAAACTAATTATTTAGACTTATAAGTTTTAAAGATTTTAAACTTTGTAAAATTTCTGTTTTTCCCGCCTCAAAGTTGTGATTTACTCCTAAGGCGAGGTACTGAATTGCAATTTAAACTAATTTCGGTGATTTTTTGCTCCTTGACAGTACTCCTGTAATATCACGTGACAGTATTGCAAAATACAAATTGTCTCTTAAAAGTAATATCAAACAAAAACTACAAAGAAAACCCAAGAAGGACTGGAAAATACGGATATCATTGATTAAAGTTTAAGAAATGCGTCCTGTAGCCGCTCTTATACTTTAATATTTAGTTCCTCGAATCTTAATAGTAAATGGGTGCATGGCGTATACTCTTCGTATTTACAACATTTTGCTATCAAACTGCCATTTTCTTAATTTATGATGGTCTTACCATACCTGATAATATTTTGTATACAGAGTAAAATTTTCTCTGCGGTGCATTGTAACTATGTGTATAAGCACATAATGAAAGCTACGCCTGAAACCATCGGCAAAGAGTTCGTCTGTCTTCATAATTCATTTTCTCGATAAACAACTGGCAGGCGTTCCATCGACGATTCATTCAAGCTTCTAAATCTGACCGCAACGAAGCTTCTTCGTAGGCAAGAAAACATAGTCTGTAATTATCATTTCCGAACAGACTCGATTAATTTTTCAAGTTAACTCTAACTTTTTCAAGTGAACTTGTTAATCTTCAAAAACATTACCACACATTTTCTAAAACTTTCAAGTCATATCTTATGCAGTTAAACTACGGGTAAATGCATAATTACTGCATTCGGTGAGAAAACGTTCAATTTCGTTATTCCAGGAATACACAAACACGATTTCCAATTTTGAACTTATCCACCGTTTAAGCTAAACGCGCTTCGAACAACCGGCCCCAGGGGCGGTTGTTCGTACGCCGTTTAGCTTAAACGGTGGGTAAGTCAGAATTCAAAAACACTCCCACACTTCTTCTAAGCTTTTAAAATCATATGTCATGTAATAAAACTATGGGTGAATACATAATTATTGTATTCAGTTGAAAAACTTTCAATTTCGTTGTTCAAGGTAGACATAAATATGCTTTAAATTTTGAACTTATACAGCGTTTGAGCTAAACGGCGTACGGACAACCGGCCACTGGTGTCTAAAGCTCTATAGGCAAATAGTAAAGCAACAAGACAATTAAGCAAAACTAAGCCGACTGGAGATGCATGGTGTCATTTCTTTTCCAAATGTCTGATCGTTGTCATATTGTCAATAGGTGTAGGTGATTTTTATTCTATTTGATTTTTAAACTTAATTGGAAAAAATTCTGAAGTACAAATAAATCAGAAACTAAATTATAGTTTTAAAGCTGTACTATCAGTTGTTAAAAGATTGTGTCAAGTGGGAGGGGCTAAATTTACAAAACAGTTCTTCCAAAAAAACTTCTCATTGGCTGTAACTAATTCACCGCGATCGCATTATTTTTTTATGTTTTTTTTAAAAACAATTGAAGACATCAGAAAATCTTAATAAAGGGCATACCTCTGCCAAACGTGTTTTGGTAGGTCGTGGATTACTTCCTATCCCTTAAAGCTGTTTTATAAATTGGGAACTATACGCGTGGTGCTAATAATAAACATTTAGCTGCCTCAAATTTTCTGATGAAATTAACAATGCAAATCTTTTCCATATCTCATCTTTTTCCAGCCAACTTTGACCGAAAGGTCATTGCAGCATTGGCCCACTGAGTAATTTCGCCAAAATCAGTAAGTTATTTCATATTACATGAGGTAAGCTGCTGAGCTGAGCGAACTGCATCCCATTTGCTGAGCTAAAAAACTTGTGCGAATGTACATGGCCGAAACAGATTTAAGAATTTTGGGCGAAAAGCAGGCCAAAAACAGAATTCGACAAAACAGTCCTATATTTTATCAGCTTGACTTAAGTTTACGTGTCAATAAAAAAAACTCCATTTGTGGCAAATTTGTTTTCAAGATTTTCCTGATTGCCTTGTTACTATTTTTCCCAATATCACAATGCAAATCACGCGAAGTTTTAATTCCGATCAAACAAACCAGGCATAATAAATTGTGTTTTGGGGGCACTTCATAAAAGTATTGTTGCTGTATTTGTTGAATTCGATTTGTTACTTACAACATCCATGCTTCAAAAACACAAGAAATATATTTTACTCACCAATTGGACTTTGATTCAATTGCGAGATAGTAAGTATTCTGTTCCACTTTGGCGGTTAACTCGCCAAAATACAATTACACGAGAGCATTCATCTTGCCTAAGCTGGTAACTCGGCTGGCTATCAGCGAGGCAACACTCAAGCGGGAAAAATTGCTTACCACGCATTCGAAGTCGAAATAGTAAACAATATAGTAACAGGAGGCGGGCCAACTACACGAAACACTGCCGGGACAACTAATGTAAGCGACAGTATACGCTTTTACAATACTTTCATTCAGGCAATGGAAAGAAAATTCCGGAAAAGAATTTATGAAAATTGGTATAACTGCAAAGTTTGGTCGAAAAAGAATGTAAAATACGAAATCATATACAAGATTTGCCAACTTTATTTTACAAAATTTCTTGAATAATTTATAGCAATTCTTACTAAGTTTAGTATGTTATTTTTAGTTGTGGTGAATCAGTTCCTTCGCTTTCACAAATTCGATAATTAGTCTGCACTGATGAATATCAAATTCTCAATCGCACTTTTTGCTGTTTGCCGTAAAATGATTTTACATTGGGCTTAGCATAATTATGAACATGCAGTATAAGAACGGTTTTGGAGAAAGTTAATTTCGTGTTTTACCGCGACCGCTCTGCCTGTGCCCCCTAAGATGACGTTATCAAACATGTGTTGCAGCGGATTAACAGCTACATCAGGCATCTTAAAAGTGGCTTAGCTCTGTGCGCGCGAGAAAAGCGGTGTAGCTTTATAAATTGAACTTAATGCATTGTTTGCGACAAGAGCACGAGTGATTTATCAGACATAAAGCACGAGGCGTATCTGATAATAAAAGAACCGCGTCAAGTGGCTTAAAAACGACCGATCTGAAAAGTTTGCTAGCAAAGGTAGTTTGAAAACCAACTTTGCTTAAATCGAAGATGTCAAACTTAACGTTACAGAGATATTATATCGCATATGAAACTTAGCTACGACCACAGCCTACGACCCGGTACTGATTTCTTTTGTATGATCTAAATTTGATAATGCCACATAATATTACGGAAAACCCGCCAAAGTTTGTATCCTCGACGGGGACCCCAGAGCGATTTTCGGACGGCTACGTTTTTTCTCAGTCGCAGGATATTTGTTGGAGAGGGCAAATTGAGGCCCCCCAGCCCCTCCCGCTCCGAGGTTATTGCTAAAAAGTAATGTCAAATTCTTAATGTTATAAGATTGCTATAAAGTAGATTCTCATGTTCCGAAAGTAGCGTTTTTCGGAATGGAAGAATTGCAACTTCTTCAAAAATGCGTTGTACTTACGCTACAAACGCATCTATACATTCCATAAACAGAAAAAACATCTTCAAAGGCAGCTATCAACTTAGAGGCTCTAGTACATGAACGATATCGTATACGCACGTTCAAGCTCTGAAATGTTTGTCTAAAACGGACACTTGACAAACTTCACGTATTTTCTTACATAACATATTTCAATAAGCCAAAAATCACGCCATGCATCGGGAAGTATTGCGACCCCGCAAAGTAAGGACAGCCAACTGGCCGTCTAAAGCCAAAACAACGAGGCCCGATATATTCTCGGTATTCTACCGCTATCTCCAAGTGCAATACGTGTAGTTTTATACTGTCGTTATCCACAAGCACAAATAAAACAAAACAAAACAAGATAGATATAAGTCTTAGTACTTACGTGGGTCGTAGCATTTAATGTAGAGGATAGTCTGGTACCAAGGGTTGAGTTCATAACATTGCTAGGATCAGTACTTGTTTGCAAGCTGTTATTTGAGTCATCTACAGGTCCACTATCTAGAAGCTGACTTGTTCTACAAAGGCACATGAAAAAAAATATCCCCACTTGAAAAAGAGCATGCCTCTTAGAAATCATAATTTAGTAGCTTGTACAAGATTTCCTTTAATTCACCACAGTCTTTGATATCGTTTTGAAAAATCTGATGTACACGTTAGGTAAGTATTTTCGCAAAGAGCAAACAGATATACACAAATGCTACGTTTTTTTTATATATCATGTACAGGATGCTCTCAGCACTAAATTAACATTTAATCTGATCGAACAGTTTTTTCTTTTAATACCCAGCATGCAGATTGTTACGATTGTTAACATCATGCATCTAATCATGAATATTGCTGGCTTACTGGACTGAATAAAAAAGTAGACGTTCGTATGCGGTTATCTGTCTTCACGAATGGCTGTTGTTGAAGTGGCAGATTAGAACGTGCTCAGCCATGTTGAAAAATGTCTATTTGTTATGAAGATTTTTATCTTCGTGACAAATTTATACTTTCAGCTGTTTCATAGAATTTGCGAGCCCCCTATAGAAATTTTCAAGCAAAAATATTTGTTTTTGAATTTGCAGAAAATTGAAACACGTGTCTCTTCACGCATCTGTGATTCGAGAGATTAAGGTTGACGTTTTATTGACAAGCGTCTAACCACTAGTTAATTCATATTCTCACGTTCAATGCTACTATTTTTTTCACGTTTTTGAACGTCAATAATATGCGTAAGTAAATTCCTTCAACGTGTCTTAATCGAAAACATGTATAAAGCACTCAGTATTTAGCTTCGTTAAAAACAATTAGCTATGCCTTATATTATGCAAAAACGTATAAATACTGAGTGCTTAATGTCCAAATGCGGGAAAAATTGACCTGCGTGAGTCAAAACAAACATGACGACGATTCAACGAATAATGTCAGTTTGTGCTCGGTTTCCATAACGTTACTGCACTTTAAAGTAATATTCCGAATGGATACCATATCTTGAAAATACAATACGTGATTCAAAACAAGACACAAATTGAGATTGTTTTTCGACTTTATTCAAAAACATCTTTCGGAATCTGTTTTTTGTTTTAGCTAACTACTTCTTACGTTCGCCGCCGACGCTAAATCGCGCACCGCAGGTCTGCGATAGGCTATTGCAAAGCAAAACGTTAATCTCAACACAAAATTATTGCATGATGCATATATCGTAAAATCAGGTAAATTCTTCTTTTACAATATCACACTCTGATCAGTGCGTGCAACTTGAAGGCACTGACACAACACAACGAGAAAAGAATCATCAAACTACAAAAGATCTAACGGCAGGGGAAAGATCAAAAAGATAGCACAAAATACAAATGCTAAAATAGATGTTATATCATAAATTGTTTCAAAATGAAAGATACTAAAAATTGATAAGTTATCAAGAAGTATCTTTGGCGACAGATTACAATGCACATGCTATTTCCCTCCTAAAATGGCTTGTTGGCTAAAATCGAAATAAGGTAGGAAAAGCTTGAGTGACTCATACGCTCGCTTCCATTCAGAACGGTATTTTGACTCGCACTTGGAATTGTATTAAAAGCTGCGATTCAAAATTTTGCAATAAAATTTACTGAGCACATGTCTTCCCATATCAGTTTCTTTTGTTATGCGTTCGGTGCAATTGTCAATCATGCAACACGCTCGAAAGAGTATTGACATCATACTGTCACGTAGCGACATAGTTTTCATCCAGGCGATTTTAAATTAAAAAATTGCACATCAAATTTCCTAAGGGCAACGACTACAGATTTTGCTGTCGAAATTGGTTGCAATTTCTCTTCAGAAATTGCCATTTTTTTTGGGGGGGGGGCAAGACGTTCTGGGGATATGCCCCACTGGGAAGTTTTCAAGAGTAGAGCCTCTCAAATGCCATTTTCTGCGTTTATAGGGGCACGATTCTGTGGGTAACAAACGGATAAATAACACTAGGAATGTTGATGAAGCAAGACCAAATTCTAGTGATCACTTTAATGTCATTAATATGAGGCTTTTACTGCAAACCTGACTTAAATTAGAAATTATAGTGTTATTTAGGTCACAACTTACCAAGACGACTATCAGAACTACATTAATGAACGGCGTTGTTCAATTTAAAAGCCAAAACACATATTTTAAAAAAAAATATAAAGTTGTTTCACGATTTTCGATTCGTTGCGGCTAACGTTTGTTTAGCGCAAGTTAGCGCTCGTGGCAATCACTTATAGATAACTTGTGGCACATGGCAAGTAGTGCGAACGGAAAAACCATGATTAGTTTCATTGCTTCTGTCACCTTTATGGAAACATGTAAGCTAGCCGTACTTGCATATTTTAAAAATTTTACATTTTAATTTTTCCATTAATAACATTTGTTTGTTGGGAAGACCAAGTTGATCTCAGACAAACGAAAAGATTGTACGACACTTCAGTGCATATTGCCCGACTAATTAGTTGTTTATGACTAAACTGGGGGGCCTGTCGCCCCACCCGCCTCGTACGCTCATGGAAATTGTTCAACTAACCGAAAAAAATTTCGCCAGAAAAAATTTATGGGATACTCTCTCATAGCATTTTAACATGTGAAGTGTTTCCTAAACTATGCAGCACAGTGTTCCAGTTTCCGACTCGGAATATCGTGAACAGACGACTTCAGAAATCATTGGTTGTCATTTCTGAACCATTCAAAATTGAAGCTAACCTACAGCACATGAAATTCAAGATTTTTACATTTAAAATCTGGAACAAGATATGTAGCAAAATCATGTCCCCTAAATAAACGAATATATCACTAGGTGAAATTTTTATGGCAAGTAATTGCAAATTTCTAAATTTGCAATCAAGCTTCAGGAACAGAAAATGAACTTAAAAACCAGTCATTTTTCACTTTTGCATGTGCAATAAATTGCTGAAGTATAGATGTATCCAGCGTGGTGATAAATATCATCATTTTTTCTTTATTCTCGTGCAGAATTTGATACGTGGTGTATTAATTAAAGTGAATAAACAGATTATTCTTACCTACATTTGTTTTAATTACATTTCTTATAATGTTAATATAATCTAGGAAACAAATTGTCACAAAATCGTTGCTGGAGGCAGGGGTGTAAGAAGCTTACTAGGATTGGGGAAGGGGGCGACTCTCACGAGGCACCTTCAAGGTTAGCGCCGAGCGAGAAATTTTGAGAATTTTAAGGCTCTAGATCGCCGGAAATGACCGTTTTCACGCAGTTTGGCAATTATCCCAAACCTTATTTTGGTCATGTTCAAGGCTATATTATTTTTCTTTGACTACAATTAGCGACTCGTGCAATCGAGGTCTTAATTTAACTCAACTGAAGCTGCCAAAAAAGGCCCTTCTACGTTCATCGCAACTTGTGAATTGCTTCATGATCTTAATTACTTTTGAGTTGAATAAGTTTTTTGGAACGACCGAAAGATATCTCCCCCCCCCCCTCTTCCTACGCCCCTGGCTAGAAGGTGTCCTTCGACTGGAATGAACCATTGGCGTCTTTCGCAAAGAGCTGCAGTTAGGATTGCATTCATAATATACAGTTTGCCAAGCAGGACCTTGCTATAAGAATGCTGACAAATGGTGTATTTTTCGCTGTGCTCTGAATAAGAGTGCTTAGACCTTGCCGTGGTATAAAACACGCAGCTCCGCACACTTACGACTTAAAGTTCACCCATTACAGACGAACTTAACGCTTAAAGCAACAATGGTAGAACAAGATTAAACAAACCAGTAAGGCAGAGAAATTGCAGGAGTGAATTCGCGAAAACGATCCCGTGTGCTGGAACGTAACAACAAAAAGACGAATTAAACTATAAGTCCACACAAGTAGATGGAAAAAGGCCGATTCTAGCACAACAACTTCAATCCCAACTTTACCTCTTTATTTAAGACCTTTTCATAAGCGCCTTCGATATCAACCTTTATTTGATTTTAAAAACTGATGATTCAGCACTTTAAATTTTTCAACTTTTTTTATTTAAAAACTGATGATTCAGCACTTTAGATTTTTTTACTTTTTTTACCTAAAACCATGTTTTTAGACCGAATTTCTACTGTAATCAAAATCACTAAACCTTCTTCCAAAACCATGTTTTTAGACAAAATCTCAACTATAAAAAATTGATTTCTTAAATTTAAAAACGAACAGAAAAGTAAAATGTTATTAAATAAATGAGTATAAAAAGTGATTGCATTTATTGTTATTTTTTTTAAATAAATGAACAATCAAAAATTGATTTCTTAAATTTAAAAACGTTATTAAATAAATAAGGACAAATTGGTCCTAATTTAACTAATTTAACTTAGGACCATGACGTCCCAAAACAACAACAATAATAAAATTAACAAACCAAGTTCTCCAGAAGAAAATGAAGAACTAAAAAATACTTGGCTAGATAAAAAAAAAAAAGAGTTTGCTTCCTCGTGTGATTAAAGAAGGGGAAGAAAAAGAAAAAAATATAAACTTGAAAATAGCAAAGAAGATTATACAAGAAGGCGTTCTTGGTGAATTAGGCATCAAATCAAAATTAGGAAGAACAAAGCAAAGTTATTACAAGTATTTAGATGAAGCGAGAGACTATTACAGAGAAAAAATTAGAGAATTGGATGAACAAAAAAAAGAAGTAATACAAACTGATAAAACACTTAAAACTGAAAATAAATCAAAATATAAAATACAATCTATGAAAAAGAGAAGAAAACTCTCACTGAAGAGAAGAAGAACTTAATCAAAATAAGAAGAAGAGAAGTCTATGACTTAAAGAATTTTATTAGAACTGGCGACTTTAAGGAGTATTTGAAATCAAGACAAAAGAAGAAAGATAATCTCACTACTATTGAGTTTAATCTATATGAAAGTGCGTTGAAAGGTGCCGTAAAGAAATATAGATCAAGCGGACCTCATTTTAAAGACTTTTATGAGTTTTTTGAAGAAGCAAAGGCTCCTCTTTTTAAGCTTATAAGAGAAAATCTTATAGGTTATAAGGTAGACTTATTTTACATTGTAAAATGGTGAAATTAATCTATGATGTAGATGATCCAAAAGCTGAAGCTCAAGATGCATATTTTTCTTCCACTCAAGAAGTAATTTTAAAAGGAGCAAATTTAGAATTAGTTTATGAGAAAAAGATAGAAAAGATAGCGGAGTCATTAGCTGCTTATCAAAGGAGAGGATCAGGATATATGCTTCATCACATTAAGTTTTTAGAAGTCGTTGGAAGTAAATATAATCCTCTCAAAGGCTCTTCTTATACTCCAACTCCAAAAAACTTAGCTTTAAAAAAGGCAATTATAAATCCTAAAAATACTGATCAAGACTGCTTCGTATGGGCCACACTTATTTCACTCTTTGGAAGTAAAAAACGTAATCCAGATAGAATAACAAAGTTTTTAAGAGACAAGAGAGAGATATTAAATCTAGATGGAATTGAGTTTCCAGTTGTTCTTACAGAAGGAAGCAATAGTCCATTTTATCAAGTTGATAAATTTGAGAGACAAAATCATGGAATACGTGTTAATATATTTGGATATGAATCAGACTCAATTTATCCAATTAGAATTAATAAAGATCAAAAGAAAGTGAATGTAAGATTACTACTTTTAGATAATAGACATTTTACGGTTATTAAAAGTATGAGTAGACTATTATCAAGTCAAATTTCAACAAAAGGTCATGCAATATTTATATGTGATAACTGTTTAAATGCTTTTGGAAGAGAGGATCTACTTGATAAACATTGGAATAACTGTATAGAACACAATTGCTCAAAGACAACAATGCCAAAGAAAGATTCAACAATAGAGTTTACAAATATGTAATTTACAACCAAGGTGCCATTTATAATATATGCTGACTTTGAGTGTCTTTTAAAACCTGTGAATAATAAGATAGGTGACTCAACTTTACAATATCAAAAACATGAGCCTAGTGGATTTTCCTACTATGTGAGTTGCTTTGATAAAACATTTTATAAACCAAAGCAAGTAGTTTATACAAAAAAGACAGATGATGAGGATATATCTAAGAAGTTTATTGAGATGTTAGAGTCAGAAATGAAAGACATTTACAATAAACACTTTAGATTTCCAAAGCAAATTAAACTTACAAAGTTTGATGAACAAGACTTTAAAAATGCTACTCATTGTTATGCTTGTAAAATAGAGCTTCTTGAAGATAAAGTAAGAGATCACTGTCATTTCACAGGAAAATATAGAGGAGCGGCTCACAGTCAATGCAACCTAAAACATAAAAAGCCAAGATTTATACCTGTTGTATTTCACAATCTTGAAGGGTATGATAGTCATTTGATTATCAAGAGTCTTGGTCTTTCTGAAGGAAAAATTAGTTGTATTGCGAAAACGGATGAAAAATATATAAGCTTTTCAAAAGATGTACTCGTAGACACTTTTAATCATATAGAAACTGGAGAATCAATTAAAGTTTTTAGAGAGCTTCGCTTTATAGACTCATTTAAATTCTTAAGTAGTGGGTTGGGCGATCTGGTGAAAAACCTAGACAAGTCAAAGCTTGAAAACTTGAGTTTATTCTTTACAAATCATGTGGACTTGCTTTCAAGAAAAGGAGTTTACCCTTACGATTATATAGATTCTCTTGATAGACTATGTGAAGCAAAACTACCTTCCAAGTCAAAGTTTTATTGAAAATTGAATAAACAGCACATTTCTGATGAGGACTATCACCACGCACAAGAAGTCTGGAGTACACTAGGGATGTTAACCACTAGAGAATATCACAACTTGTATTTGAAAACCGAAGTTTTACTTTTAGCCAATGTATTTGAAAACTTTAGAAAAATGAGTCTAGACTACTATGGTATAGATCCTGCTTGGACTTATACATCGCCAGGTCTTTCATGGCAAGCAATGTTGAAATATACAAAAGTTAATATAGAACTAATAACAGATCAAGATATGTACATGATGATAGAAAAAGGAGTTCACGGAGGTCTTTCATTAATTACAAAGAGACATGCGGTTGCAAATAATAAGTATCTTGAAAACTATGATTCAGAAAAGTCAAGTGTATATATTCCATACTTAGATGCAAATAACCTTTCTGGTAATGCAATGATGAAAAACTTACCTCTTGATAAATTTAAGTGGATGACTAAAAAAGAGATCTTAAATTGGATAAACTACTCTTGTATTCTTGAAGTGGACCTTGAATATCCAGAGCATTTACATGACTCACATAGTGACTATCCTCTAGTACCCGAGAAAACTTAAATAAATGATGTTGAGAAACATAATGCCACTTTGAGAAATAAGGAGAGATACGTTCTACATCATGATATACTCAAATTCTACTTAGATCAAGGACTTATTCGAAAAAAGATACATCGAGGTATTAAGTTTAATGAATCTGATTGGATGAAGCCTTATATTGAGTTTAACACAAAACAAAGGCAGATGTGTAAGACCAAGTTTGAAAAGGACTTTTTCAAGTTACTAAACAATTCAATCTATGGAAAGACATTACAAAACATCCGTGATTATTCGGATGTAAAATTAGTGAACAAGTGGGAGAAAGCCGTTAATTTGTTTAAAAAGTCAAATTACAAATCGGTGACAATATTTGATAAAAACCTAATTGCAGTACACATGTACAAGACAAATCTTGTTCTAAACAAACCAAAGCAAATTGGAATGACTATTTTGGATCACTCAAAACTTACAATGTATAACTTTCACTATAACTATATTAAATCAAAGTTTAATGACTCAGCAAAACTACTTTTCACAGATACGGATTCGCTCACTTATGAAATTAAAACTGAGGACTATTACAAAGACATTTCGGAAGACTTAGAAGAATGGTTTGATACTTCAGACTTCAACAATCCAAACATACCTTGTATTAAAACTGGACTTAATAAGAAAGTACCTGGGAAAATGAAAGATGTACTTTGTGGAAAACAAATCACTGAGTTTGCAGGCGTAAGACCAAAGTCTTATGCTTATATTGACAATTCTAGTATAGAGACTAAGAAAGCAAAAGGAATAAAGAAATCGGTAATTCAAAATGAGCTTAATTTTTATGACTACTTAAATTGTCTACTTACCGGAAAAGAAGAGCATAGAAAGATGAGAATTATAAGATCACACAAGTATCAACTGTTCACAGAGGAGATTGATAAGATTGCTCTAAGTTCAGATGATGATAAGAGACATATACTTCCAGATGGAATCAACACACTAGCCTTTGGACATTATAAAATTTAGCCTCGAGGACGCGCGCGAGACAAGTGGACCGCATAGTTTAAATTCCTCTAGGCTCATGGTTTTTCAACCTGAAAAAAATAATATGAAAATAATTTTTTAAGATAAAAATTTTACAAGCCCAAAGCAATGTAAAATTTTCTGAAGCCCACAGGAATTTGTCAACACACGGTTGCCAAGTATCAAATTACTTGCTAGTTCTAGGCCTTGGAGTAGAATCTCTCGGATCTGGTCTATGTTTATCCGACTCGTGAAATTCGATCTTATAAAGCTCATTATGAATATATAATTTTGTATTACGATCATACGCTTGTTTAATGCTTCCTGGGTTTATATTAAAGAACTTACTAGCTTTACCTATGCTTGGAAAAGACTCTATCCAACCGGAATCTAAGTGAATCAACTTTACAGGACGAGGTGTCTTCATTGCCTCTTTACAAAAGGTGACATATTTCTCATCTAAAGGTATTTGATCAATTTCAAGTGCTTCACAAAGTCTAGCTTTACTCATTTTACTTCTATACTTAATTCCTCGTTTTGTTGCCATTTCTCTTAAATTATTTAAAGTTAAGTTGCTCATTTATTTATAAGTAAAGACTTTTTTCTGTTAAAAAACAAATCTACCAAATAAAAGACCGCCAGTAAGACCCAAGATTCCCGAAGCTATATGTTGATACTTTTGCACCTCATTAGAAGGTCTGTAGTAGTCATCTAAGACAGGCTGTCTAGAGAAGTTTAACTCTTCTTCATGAAGTTGTTTTAAAGCTTCATTTGTAGTGTTGATGTCTTTATTTGCATCGCTAATTTCTTGTTGAAGTCTTTGAAGCTTGTCTTTTCTAGCAGTTTCTTTTTCAATCCATTTTTCTTTCTCAGAAGCAAGTTTCTCTTATGCCAAGCTATGTCTTTTCATTTCTGCTTCATAACCACGATGATTTAATTTACTAAATAAGAATCCAGCTCCTGCAAAAGCAAACCCATTAAAAATTCCAACCGTTACTGTTGAGACCATTTATTTGTTATTGTCTATTTTTTCTGGTATAATTTTCTTATCTTCAAGGTATTTTACCAAGACACTTCCAAGCATTACAGCACCAGCAAGTTTCATTGTTCCATTAATATTTTGAGGAGTACCCAAGGGTTCGCCAAAGGCTTTTTTACTTAATATAGAAACTCCTACAGCTGAGATTGTAAGCACAACTGCGGAGTAGATTTGATTAATATATTCTTTCTTGTTGTCACTCATTTATTTAATGATAGTTTATTTTTCTGTCTACTTGCTTCAGTAAAAAGTGTCTAATTTAGTTTCAGGTTTAGTTTCAGGTTCACATTCTTCAGGTTTAGGTTCAGCTTCATCTAATACAACGGAACTTAACATTAGTTTTTCTTTTGAACTTTTTTGTGGGTACTTCATGTAACAAAATATTCCAAATCCAAGTAAACTAATAAAACCAACTATGGGTACAATATTATAATTTGAACTTGATTCACCTTTAAGTTCTTCTAATCGTTTCTTTTTATTTTCTTTGGCTTGACGAGAAATCTCAGCTAATTTTTTACCTTGTTCAACTTTTTTTGGATCTTTGATCTTCTTTTGTGTAGTAAGTTCTATTTTAATCTCAGTTTGATCACTCATTTATTTAATAATAGTTTAATTTTCTGTATAAGTTTCAACAGCAACATTAAGATTAGACTCATTTCCATAATTACCTCCTGCAATTTTAACGATTTGAATATAAAACATAACTACATCATTTACGTTTGTCACATAATCCTTGAGATAACATGAAATGTTCAACGGAACAGCTTGATAACCTCCGATATTAATTATTTTATTTTTTGTAATAGGAAATGTTACAATAGATTTTTGTTGTGTTACACCATTTTTCATATAAGTATAAACTGCATACATTATAGTTAAGTTACTTATAACAGAATCATTGTCAAACGTGTGATTTAATAGAGTTATTTTTGTTGTATCATTTACTTCTGGTAGATAAATTGAAGTTGCAGGATAACCTGAATTTAATGTCTTTGGAATATTCCAACCTGCTTTTCCTTGTAAGCTTTCATAAGAGAAATTATACAAGTATGTTTTGACAACTTTAGGTTCAAGTTCTTGTTTTGGCGTATAACCATAATTCAATGTCATTTATTTTAACATCTAAGTTTTTCTGCATAGAGTTTTTGTTAAAAGTAGACCAAAAATTAACAAAATACCAGCTGTAATGAGATGATCATTTTTTGTGCAGTTTTTAAGGTCAATTTTTTTACTTGAAACTTGCTTAAAACTAGATATAGGAGTTTTTAAGTAGTTTTTAAGGTTGTTTTTCTTAGTTGTAGGTACTTTTGAGGTGTTTTTAAGGCCATTTTTTTACTTGAAATTTGCTTAAAATTTGTTGTAGGTACTTTTGAGGTGTTTTTAAGGTCATTTTTTTTACTTGAAATTTGCTCAAAGTTGACATTTTCATTCTTACCAAATTTCATAGACGTATCAGCAGTTGTTGAAGTGTTGTTAAATCCTTCAATTGGTGTAACTAATATAATTAAGTTAGAAGGAATTAGAATAATCCCCGGACTTACTACCATATTTAAAACGACATTTGTATCTTGAATTGCTCTTCTCATATTGCTTATTGTTACGGTCGGATCATCTTGAACCACAGTGTCTTGTACTAGTTTATTGAAGACGTCTTGGGTTTGTGAACTTTTTGCTCCTTTATTGACGATTGGCCACCTAGTTTTTGCCTGAGATCCTAGTACACAATATACATAACTTTCCATGCTTTGTTGTAATAGTTTTTGACCAGTTTCAGTAAGTCCATCAGAAGTTTCTTTTATAAATGATTTCCAATCTTCTGATTTTGACTTTGGTACAACTTTATCAACGTACTCATATCCAGTTCCTAAAATCCCCCATAGACTTATTATTTTCAGGAAACACATAGTGATATTTTCTTACACCCGAAGGGTGTTTCTCTAAGAAACTACTTATTGCTTCTCTGGTATGTTTTAGCTTATATTTCCAAACTTTCTTAATAGGAATATTCTTTTGTATAAGATTCAGGTCATCTTTGTTGACAAAAGGACTTAGTTTGGAAGGTTGTCTCAAGAACCTCTTCATATGATAATAAAAGTAATACTTGGCGATACTTGAAATCACTTTAGGCTGGGAGGTCTTACTAATGTGTTCTAAACTCATTCCTGATTTGTAAGATAAAACATAGGCTGCTACTAAACTTGTAAAGTAAGGATCTTCTAAATAGTTGAACTTTGCTTTAGTAATGTCTTTTTCGTTGCTTAAGTTTTCCCACTTGACATTAATTGGTTCAAGTTGACACTTGAAATAATCTGATTCATTAACATAAATGTTAAAGCTCTCAAAGTCAACTGCGTTGTCTTCAAGTTTTAAACCAGTCACTGTTCCTCTAGAGTTCCAAATTCTAGGAGTCCAAAACAAAGCATAAAAATACTTGTCTTTAAATGTTTTTGAAGTAATGTCTGTTCCATAAGACTCGGTGACGTCATAGTCTATAGAGGTGTCAAAGTTCAAAGTATCTGGATCAATAATAACATTAAATTCAAACTTATCTAGGTCAGCATTGGGGTACTTCTTAGCAAAGTTGTCTTTGAGTTTTTGTACTTGAGTGTTGTAAATCTCCATCGCTTGATTGTAGTTTTTTCCATAGACAGCTTTGTAGTACTTTTCATTCATTTATTTATAGAGATCAAAGTCTTCTGTAACAGAATAATAAAACACAATAAAATAAATGGACAAACTTACTGTATTGATTGATAATAATCGTAAAGAATTTCACATAGATAAAATAATTACAACGAGTTCAAATTCAAAGTTGTTTCTCAAGTCGGCTTATATTTATTGGAATTATGAAAACGTCATACCTAGAAAATATAACTTTATTACTTAAGACGACGTGATACTTTTACTTCCTGTTGGTTACCTTACTTTTGATGACATTAAAAAAGAACTAATAAAGTATAAAATTGAATTAGAAAAACTTTCTTATACAAACAAATGTAAAATATATTGTAAAGACAAAGCTTTAAATCTCAAGAATTTTGGTCTTTTGTTAGGATTTACAAAAGATAAAAAAATAGCTAAAAATACGTGGATAGAGTCTGATAATGAATGTGATATAAATCGCGGACTTTGTTATGTTAGTATTTGTTGTGACGCAGCAAATAAGTCTATGAATTTAAACCCAAAAGGAGAAAGAAGTTTTGCATTTATAACTTTACCAATTATAACAAATCAAAGTCTTAATGGATCTGTTTTTCACTATAAAGACATTGAAAGTGAAGTTGTTTTATATAATGGAAATTGGAATAAGTTTACTTTTGACGTTGTAACAAATCTTCAAGAAGGTGTTCGAGTTGGTAGTATATTATTAGAATTATACATTCGATAAGAAATGTTATATTCATTTAAATAAATGGATAGTTTTGCAAAAGAACAAAAATTAAGAGGCTTGTATTATGATCCAAAAACTGGGTACATGTCCGCCGAGAAACTTTATCAACAGGCTATTGAAAAAGGACTAAGTGTTTCAAGAAGAGACATTAAAGAATGGTTAAAAAAACAAGATACTTTTACGAGATACAAACGTGTTGTTAAACCCCGTAAGTTCTTAAAAACTTATGTTAATAACTTGGCTGATCAAGTACAACTGGATTTAGTTGATATGAGTAAACTATCTGATTCAAACCATGATTTTCGTTGGATTCTTACTTGTGTTGAAGTGTTGTCTAGATTTGCTTTTACGGTTCCTGTGTATCGTAAGGACACAAAAAATATGACAAAGTCTGTGGAAATCTTACTTTCTGAGTTTAAATCAAGATTTGGAAAATATCCTAAAGTTGCTCAATTTGATGAAGGAAAAGAATTTTACAACGTTAGAGTGAGAAACATGCTTAAAAAACATAATATAGAATATTTCTCTACTTTTTCTGAAAGAAAAGCAGCAATCGTTGAGAGATTTAATCGTACTTTAAAATCTACGATGTGGAGATACTTTTACTCCAAAGGAACTTATGAATGGACAAACATTTTAGATGATCTTACTTATAACTGCAACCATAAAAAAACATAGTACTATTCTTATGAAACCCTCTGACGTTAATAAATCTAATGAACATCAAGTTTGGAATACTTTGTATGGATCTTGGACGGGAGAATATCCTTTACCTAAATTTAAAATAGGTGAAGATGTTAGAGTAAGTAGGTACAGGACTATTTTTGAAAAAGGATATGAATCTAATTTCACGGAAGAAATCTTCAAAATAAAAGAAGTTTTTCGAGGAGATCCAAACACCCATGAAATTGAAGACGTTGAAGGTGAGTCTATTTTAGGAAAATTCTATGAAGAAGAACTGAGTCCTGTTGACAAACGAGATGATGCTTTCAAAGTAGAGAAAATACTCAAGACTCGCAGAGATAAAGTACTTGTTAAGTGGTTGGGATATGATAATAGACATAACTCATGGATTAAGAAAACAGATATATCACATATCAATAAATAAATGGAAAACAACGAACTAAATGATTTAGATTTGGAAAATAAACCTCTACTAGAGGACAACACAAATCAAGATTTTGAAGACTCTGTACTCGACAATGACGAAGTTGACATCACCGATATGAGAGAAACCTCATTTATGAATCCTAATTTTGAAGACTTGGATAGAACTTTGGGGGACATCAAAAGACCAGAAAATAGAGCTACTAAAGCAGTTGAAAATTTCATAAGATTGACGAATCTTAATTTAGATTTGAAAACACTGATAGAGTAATACAGTTTATACTTAATATTGGTTCAACTGATAAAAATAATAATACAACTTATAGACCTTTACTTGAAAGAAATGAAAGGGAAAGACCCCAAATTGTGTTAAAAAGAAATAAAGGTATTCTTGTATATAATGATAAAGTAAAGTCAAAATATATTCAAGAAGCAATAAAGCAATTCAAAGAAGAAATAGACTTAATAGTTAATGAACAGAATGCTGCCGATGAAGATTTTGATTGGGACAATTATAGTTTTGTAGACACAACCACAGATATGTCTTATATCGAAGGATTAAGCCCTCAAGAAAACAGAGAACTTCAAGGAGTATTAAAACCTAGTGAAAACACTAGTGGACATCTTGGTGACGATGGAGCTCTTCAAAAACAAAAGAAGCATTTTCAAAAATTACTTAATGAAACAATAGATCAAAGAGAAGCTACAGATAACCTAGAAGAATTTATTAGACTTGAAGAACGAGTTATACGTCTAAGAGAAGCTGTAAATAGAACAATAAATCAAAGAAGTAATGAAGAAACTAGGAATAATCAAGTCTTGGATCTTGAGCGACTCAAGAAATTTAAAAAGTGGGCTAAGAAAAATCTAGTTGCTTTAAGTGGTGTTGCTATAGCAATAGGAGGAATAATCACTTCTATTATCATTGGTGGTAGAACTGTTATTCAAAAAGGAGCTCAAGCTACAAGTGCTTTCGCAAAAGCATTAGCAAAAATTGCAAAAGAACTAGGTCCAATTGGAAGCACAATCTTAAACTTTATCAGTTCATTTTTGAAATGGGGAGCAAAAGGAATAAGTTTCTTAGCAAATAATTTATGGATATTAGCTTTAGCATTGACTTGGTTTGTCTATGACATATATAAGAACAAACGTAAACAGAAAATATAAATATTATTAAATAAATGGAAGAGTTAATACCTGGTTTTAGAAAATTAAAAATGAGTGATATTAAAGGTACTCGTACGAGGCATACAATTACTTTTAATCCAAACAAAGCAAATCCTGGAGAAGAAGTTTATATTGATACTCCAAAGTTAAAACCCGACGCTTGTCTAGTTCCTGGTAGTTTGTGTTTGAAGTTTGATTTTAAGAATAAAAACACCAAGTCTTGGTTTTTAAATAATCTTGGAAAACTACTTGTAGAGAAACTTAGTGTCTCCATTGGAGGAGAGAACATTTATGATAACAATGGTCATAGTGAGCTTGAAGTTTACAAAGACTTGTGGTTAAGTGAAAGAGTTAGATTTGAAAGAATAGAATTTGGAATTGCTAATGAAAACACAAGGAAAATAATTTCTGGTTCAGATGATGGTGCAAAAACTGGAAATTCTCAAAAAGTCTCTGATGCTTTAATGAGTAGTGTCCACGGAACAAAACAAAAGATTAAATTAGATAAAATCATTGGTGATCATGGATTATATTCTCCTTACTCCATGGGTCATAATTTTCAATTTAAGATCACTCTTCCTGTCGCTTCAAGTATTATGAAAGTGCAATCTGGAGAAAGTGTTGAAGGTTATACCTTGGAAAATATTGAATTGGAATACGAAACTATCGAAAATGAAACTTT
The DNA here is from genome assembly GCA_025434845.1 of Phenganax subtilis. NCBI lineage: Eukaryota > Metazoa > Cnidaria > Anthozoa > Malacalcyonacea > Clavulariidae > Phenganax > Phenganax subtilis. Next base: position 21,122 of record JAOBYK010830876.1, read on the forward strand.
GGCTAGTCAAGCTTTGTCTGGATACGACAGCGGATGAAGTCTAAGTTTTGAACACACTACTTTGATGAAAACAGTTGAATGGCATAAATCAAGTACTTTGGTGAATGAAACGATCAATATTCCTAGAAAAAGTATGACAGCGATTGTGATGTTATTTAGAAATAAAACAATCACTGATAGTGAAGAATACATTTACCTCAATATTGAATCTGTTAAAGTCACAATCAAAGGAGAACCCAGTTGTGTTTATAGTCAAGGTATTAAAAGAGAAGACCTTTATCCCGAAGCAAAAAGACTATTCAATAAAGACTATTCTACTTCTGAAATGGTAATTAGTAAATTCTTTAAAGATAAGTTTGCTTTGGTTATTGATCTCAGAACTTTGGAAGACAGGCGTGTATTTGGAGCTGGAAAAAGAATCATGAATACCAAAAATGGAATTCTACTAGAAATTAAAAAGAAAGCAACAATTGCCAATGTGTTGTGTAAAATATTTGTTATCAGCGATGGTTTAGTTAACTTTTAAAACAAACTTATTGAGAATGTCTACTACTGAAAACTTAGATAGTATTAAATAAATGAGAGGATTCAATCATATATCAAACAAACTTGATGTGGAAACTCAAGAAAAACTACTTAAAATTTATGATAACTACTTTGAAAAATATCAAGAGGAACATAAAAAATATAAGAAACTTAAAAAAATCAAAGTCTCATTACAAACTCTTGGTATAGTTTTAACAGCGGTTGGAGCTGGGATAAGTGTTATTAATCCATTCACTTTATTTATCACAGGTGTAGGAACTATGATCACTGGTTTTTTAAGTCAAAGTAAATTAGAAAGTAAAGTAGACCAACTTAAATTCTCAAGCTCAAATTATCAAATGATTTGTAATGAGATCATCACGATTTTGAGAACAGGAGAGTTTTCAGAATCGGATGAAATCAAGTTATTAAGTGATCTTAAAGTTATTGATAATATCATTACTACCTTAGTCTCTTAACCCACTGTATAAGTATATGGAAAAACAACTAGTTTATCTAACTTTGAAAATCGTTTTGATTTTAACTTTTTAAGGATATTATCTTTCTCCGCTTTTGAAACACTATTTAAAAACTCATCAAATATAATTTGCATATCTTTCTTATTCTCACTAAAAAACACAACAATTCTTGAGACATTCGCTCTTTAAGGTCTAGCAATAGAAGTAAGTTGTTGAGTAATTACAATGGTACTAATACCAAAATGTCTTGCTGAAAATGCTAATTTTACTAACATAGAAGTTCTTTCTTTTAAAATTTTACCTGCAGCACAATCATCTAGAATGATCAGTGAGTTTGTACCAGTACAATACTCTACTATTTTTTTTAAGTAAAGTTCTACTTCTTCTTGATCACAAGGAATGACTATAAAATTCTCATCAGAGTCATATTTCCAATTTTGATAAGTGTCGTTCAGTTCATACGTTGGACAAATTAGAAAAACGAAGTCAAAGAAGCCTAAATATTCTTGTTCTAAAAGAGAAAGAAGATAAGCCGTTTTTCCACAACAAGTAGATCCAACAATTAACATATTAAACAGGTTTTTTTCACATGTTGTTTTTATATGTTTAATACTTTTTGACTTAATCGAAATATCTTTTAGTTCATCTAATTCTTTAATTTGCTTGTTTGTTGAGTTTCTAAATCTGTTTGGCATTCCTCTTTATTTATTGTTTTTTCACTTTTCTGTTCTATTTTTTTATTAATGATATGTTTACCTACTATAAGTCCTCCTGATAAAACACCAACCAAAGGAATCCACGGTGTAACGTATTCTAATATAAGTTTTACATCATGTCGAATTGGTTTATTTTCAGAAAGTTCTTTTCCTAATTCAGTAGAACTATCAATTAGGTCTAAATGTTTTGCTAAATCAGAAAACTTGCCTATAATCGTATCTGTTAACATCTCATTCGTTTCATTGAGTTGAGTTCTTTGGTAGTCTTTGTGTATTTTTTCAAGTGTTTTTTCAGATGCTTTTTTTAATATAAGTAACAGAATGTTTAATTTCTTTGGTGTCTGCAAGTTTTAATAGTTCTTCTCTTATATTATTAGTTTCAGTGTCCATTTATTATTAATATTTTTTGTTTTCTGTTTTTATATTAGTTCTTTCAAATATAGTGTCAGATTCATCAAAATATCTATCACAAAGCTTAACTTGGGGAATTCCACCTGTCATCTCCTTATAAAACAACTCCGCCATTACTTTTGATCCACTATTTGTATTAAAAGCAAGTAACTCTATTATATTATCTCTAATTACTTGTTTTTCAAATTCAATACCTCTAAAGAGTTTATTTTTTCGTTTTAGTTCTTTGTTGTTTTCATTATCTTGTTGTTTTTGATCAGAGTTTCTCTTAGTGATGTAGTTCATAACAGAAGCATCATAAGAGTAACCATTTGCTCTAAGTCTTCCAATAAGTTTATTTGTTTCTCTTCTTAAATTCTGAAATTTTACGTCAGCGTTTTTTTTCCACTCTTTTGTTATAGCACTACCATCATTTAAAACTTGATCAACAAACTCATTCGCTGGAAATTTTAAATTTGGAAACATACTTATCATTATTAATTTTGGGTATCGTTTTTTTATTAATAAGTAAGTAATATATTCATATCTTAACATAATATCATAAGTTTTTTTATTCTCATATTCTTTTGCTAATTTCATAATATCATCATAAATTTTATTAGCATTTTTTTAAATTTTGTTACCAAGTTCTTTCTTATTAAATATTAAAATACTTTGAATAAAATTTACCATACTAATTGTTTTCTCTATTTTTTGATCTTCAAATATTTCTGATATTGTTTTGTTCCAAAAATCTTTCTCATTTAAATAGGCGCCAATGTCTTTAATTCCTTTTATATTAAGAGGGTCTTTAAACTCACATTTAAATAAAATATTTCTAAACTTATCATTAATTACTTCTTCTATATTCTTTTTTTGTTTTACACAAACTTTATTATTATCTCCATAACTATAAGAGTAATTTATTATTTTTGTAGAAGACCAGCAATTTTTGCAGATTCTATCATATTTAGTGTATAAAAAGTCTGTGGATAAACAACAATGACACCAATATGTTGCATACTCTTTATCAAATAATCTTGCTGGATAAAACTTTAAATCATCATCATCATCTTCAATATCAAGTTTCTTTTTTATTTTTAAATTCGTACTTTTTAATTTCTTATTTTCTAAATTCATATTTTTAAGCAACTCCTTTTCTAGTTTTAACCAATCTTTTCTAAATTTTCCACGTTTGTTAATTTTATTATTGCCGTTGTTTTGGGACGTCATGGTCCTAAGTTAAATTAGTTAAATTAGGACCAATTTGTCCTTATTTATTTAATAACATTTTACTTTTCTGTTCGTTTTTAAATTTAAGAAATCAATTTTTTATAGTTGAGATTTTGTCTAAAAACATGGTTTTGGAAGAAGGTTTAGTGACTTTGATTACAGTAGAAATTCCGTCTAAAAACATGGTTTTAGGTAAAAAAAGTCGAAAAAGTTAAAGTGCTGAATCATCAGTTTTTAAATAAAAAAAGTTGAAAAATTTAAAGTGCTGAATCATCAGTTTTCAAAATCAAATAAAGGTTGATATCGGAGGCGTTTATGAAGAAGTCTTAAATAAAGAGGTAAAGTTGGGATTGAAGTTGTTGTGCTAGAATCGGCCTTTTTCCATCTACTCACACAGAGCGAGGAAGCTACACTACGGGTCGGCTACACAAAGTATGTCAGACCATATATAATACAGATGAACCCTTATATAATGGCCCGGAATAGGCAACCACTTTTCAAGGTTCTGATTTTTTTAAAGAAACATTTGCCACTTGAATAAAGCGAACCCCTTCGAAACGAAACTTGAGAATATTTAGGTAAACACGCACATCACATTTTATAACAGACTTTGTTCCCTTCAATTTAGTGACCACGCATTGATCAGTCAACATTGAGAGCAAAGGATGCGTCACATATCGATTTTGTCCACGTGAAACGTCATATGGACGTCGGGAGGTAGGGAGTAATGAGTGGGGTGGTTGGCGGCTGTGACGTTTCTGGGAGTAAAATGATGCAGGTTTTCGATAGCTTGTTCAAAAGTTTTGATATTTTGGAATCATCTGCAAAGTATACCAACTTCAGCATTTTCGTAGGTATAATTATATTTCAAGTCTATTTCTGCGCTGATTATCAGGCCTCTTGGTTCCAGTCCTGTTGCTGGCAATTCGGCGATCAGGGTTTTTAGCTATTTTTTAGACAGAGTTTTATGAAGTACTTCAATTTAGCCAGTTAACACATCCAGCGACGTATCTGATATGATAATGTAAATTCACTACCTATGCTAAGATAATATACGAATTTTAGAAGCTGGAAGTTGCTTCTGTTGATACCGGCAAGTGCGCTTCACAACAATCAGTTTTGAAGTCTCCAAGATGATTAATGACCCAGTAGCTTTGGCAGCGTCAAAAAGAGTTCGTGACGTTTATAAGAGGGGGCGGAGAGGTCTCCAGAGAAACGTCCATATGACGTTTCTCGTGGACAACATCGATATGTGTGACGCTTCCTCAAAGAAAACATTTCCTACATAACTACACTATTGATTGTTCAGTGTCGCTATTTTTCACTGCAAAACATCTTTTTGGCTAAGTTTGTCTTTAGCCTTTTGAATGAAAATGAATCACTTTCAAACAAATGAGGTCATTTTGTCTTGCCAGTCACCTGTGAGTGGCCACTAAATAGAGCCCCGAGGGTGGCCATACCTTACGTATATCAACTGTATACAATGTCAGTATTCGTTTGAGGTATACACCATGTATATATATTATTGCAAAGCTTTCGGTCCATTAGCCCGGACCTTCATCAATGCAACTAACTTAAAAGGATTAATACGTCACTTTTAGATCGCAATTATCGTGATCTGTTTGCTCGCGCTTTTTAATTGGTTTAATTAAACTGCGCGTGCAAGACAAACGTCTAACTAGACGACATTGAAGAGAGCACGCAACGTGCTATTTAGTGGCTTTCCCTCTTGATCTATAGTTTTATGTTTGAATATCTCAATAGACTCTCTCATTTTACAAGAAAATTTATATTTATCATTCGCCAAAATGGTTGCTTCATTCCATTTTATGCGATGATCGTAAGTCCATGCGTGAT
>JAOBYK010831987.1:0-26291 GCA_025434845.1 Phenganax subtilis
ATGAACTTTTTATGTAACGTTACTGCATGAAATTTAATAACTGGACTGCTTTGAATCGAATATTTTTGTGCTTGAATGTTTTACCTTAGTCGCGTGATCGGTTTGACTACCCCTAGATCCGCCCCTGCTACAAACTTTCGATAGTTTTTACCACAGATGTTTTAGTCAATAGAATGACCTACAATTGAAATGTAGAAATTCTCCATGCTAGTTTAAAAAAATGGGAGTTTTATATCCAGAAAGTTTTGATCTTAAATCTTGCATTAGTTCTGCAAAATGCATATAAACTTTAAGGGTTACAGTTAAATTTATATCACGTGTAATAAAATTTGACAAAAATTATGCTGTTCTCCAAAGAAGTTGAAGCAAACACGAAACTTACACGCAATCCTACAGTGGCCTTTAGACGCGACAACGCAAAACACATTTTGCATTTTTACATTTTTGCATTTTTCAATTATTGCATATTTGCGTTTTTGTGTTTTTTGATTTTTTGATTTTTGCATTTTTTAATTTTTAGCTTTCTTGATTTTTTAGGTTTATTTCTTTTTGATATTTTGATTGTTCGATCACTTAACAGCAAGCTGGAGACTTGATAAAGAGTTTGGGCGCCATGATAAACTTCGCTGCATACACCCAACCCAACAAGCCTAGCAAACTTTTTTTAATACTGCAGAATGCCGTAGAAACTTAATAACGGCAAGAATTTGGCGAATAGGTTGAGTGGTTAACAGACATTAAATCGTCAGATATCCACGTTTTCCAAGGTTACGTTACACCTGAATATATGTCTTGCTTATAAATTTCTACTTCTTCAATATTTAAGGGCTTACAATAGCAGTCGCCAATAAAATGAGTACAACATGCAAAACAGTAAACGCAGTACATACGCGTCAACGTTTACGGTTAGTCGGAGTGTAAATGCAGTCGCATGACATCTTACTTCATTCTTCGCTTTAGACGCAAAGAGTGAAGTAGTGAGCATTATTTTCATATTAACGTGCACGTACAAATATTTCACGGAAGCTAACAACTGCAACAGTACTGCATGGCAACGAATCAAAAGCTACGAAATTGATATACTTAAATGGCCAGGCAACCACAAACAAAAGTGTGTGAAGAAGTACGAGAAAGCTGAACCAAAACACAAACAAATTTTCAGTGCGTTATATCATGGACGCATACTGCAGTCTTTTTACTGTAAATGTAACTGAAACGCTACTAAAAAATCAAAAAGTGCAAAAATCAAAAAACACAAAACTCAAAAATCAAAACATCAAAAATACAAAAACACAAAAATGTAAAAATGCAAAATACGTTTTGTGTTATCGAGTCAGGACCACTGTACAATCCGCGCGATTTTTGCCAATTTTTCTGCGCTTTGAAAAATTGAGATACACTTAAATATTTAAACCTCCAAAATAGTGTAGTTCTGGGTTAAATTCACTTATTTTCAAAGTTTCACAAAAATTGAGCCATTAGCCAAAGAAAAAAAATACTGTTTGTATGGTGTAAACACATAAAGCCAAGACAAAAATATGTGGTCGTTTCCGGGGGGAGATGACAAAGTGCAAGTGATCCTACTGGCTCATTGAGTTGGCTTCATCCAATTATGGCGTATTCCTACGCAGTTAGCTTTCTTGGGGCCTGTTTATATGAGAGGCGGGAAGGGACGTTGGCCGGGACGGGACGATGAACGGTATCCCGGCATGTGAATGTTTCTGTTTCATTTTTCGCCTTGTGTTTATATGGAGATAAAGGTTTCGCTTCGGGCGAGATCTCGGTTTCTTCAACTGGCATCCCGCTAAGGCGGAACGGGACGAAAAACGTCTCGCTTACATATAAATGCTCCGTCCCGCCTGCCGGGACAATTTTGCATATATAGTTCTTTACAAATTCATACGTGCCGGGCATTCCTGCGAGAAAATGTCCCGTGTACAAAGCAAGCATGTAAACGCGGGATGAATATCGTCCCGTCTCGGCAAACGTCCTGTACCGTCTCCCCATACAAACAGACCCTAGCAGTCACTGATTCGTAGCAATTTCCCTAAAGTAGGCACTTACCCCCCAAACACACGATTTTGAAAAGACGCCCGGGGGATGATAGCTACGCTAAAATAGGCCTCAGGTTAATTGGACATCTGTATAGTAATCTGATAAGGACCTCTCGGCTTAAAGTGAAAATATCTGCTGTGAGCCGGGAATATCTATTTGGAGCGGGGAGCGGGTAAAAGTAGCGCGTCGTTTTTCTGAAACTTTTATTATTTTTTAAAACTCATGCGCTATCACATCTCAACAAGAAACTGAGCTGAGGAAACGTGCTACATGTCTTTCCACGTGAACAAAAGTCTGTATAGTTTTAACTGAAATTCGTGCAAATTATTAATGAGTTATACATTCGAACATTAGAGAGCTTACGCGCACACAACTTTGTGGACGACATCGCCTTCGTCAACCGGATTTACGTCAAGGCATACTGCAGACCATGCACTGTAAACAACTCGACGGCCTTGAATAAAGTCGACACCGAGAAAATTAAACTATTAAAGGCGTCCACGTATTGTGGCGATGGAGAGAAAAAGTAAGAGACAATATCTATAGAAAGGCAATATTGTTTTTAGCCCAATGTTTTGGTTTTTCGAAAGGCTTAAATTTTTTATGCACTTTGGTCATTTCTAAACGGCCACAGCCAGACATGATAACTTTGGGCACTCATGTTCACATACCGTAAAACCAATCGCTTCTAAGAGAAACCAATCGGGGAAACAGAAAACCTAAATATTATCCCCAATTATTGCCCCTGGCATAAAAACAGGCATAAAATGAGGCTTCTCTCGAAAGTCAAGTTCAAAAGTTTCAAAGTGTCGCTGGCATGGTAGAAAAGACGGAGTGCGGAGTACGGATTACGGATTACGGAGTGTCGCGATTCAAATAGATAATCGATTTTAAAACGACTCCGCGTTATCTACCATGCCAGGGGGCTCGGTAGAAAACCTGGAGTCTGTCTAAAAAGTGTTCCTCTGCGTTCCTTTATTGATTTAAACAAGATTCCATGTTGTGCGCCATGGCAGTGCTCGTTTTGAATTATTATAGAACTGATGCGATAGGTGCTAAGGCAATGCAAACCAGGCAAATTGAAGTGAGTCGGGGTTTTCTTAATAATACATTGTAATTGAAGGCTTAGACCATGGGAATGGTAGTCAGTTGCAAAAAGCAGGCATATTTGTGTTGTCTTAGGCACAAGTGTTTACTATCAATTTATTACAATAAAGAAGCTAAGTGTATGGAATAGTGTTATAAAAGTTGGTTTGCCTTTCAAGAATGAATATCTTCTTGAGAGTCGTTAACATAACGTTTAACAATGTTTTATAACAGCCAACTTATACATGATTTTTCAATAGCTAATAATTACAATACGAGAGAACATAGAAAGAGAACAAAGCTGCCACATGCAACAGCTTAGCCCCCGTGTAGATAATTCACTTGTACACGTTGGAAGTACATGTTGGGCAAATGTGATTGGCTCACCCGGGTTCTTCTGACGAGTTCGACTTAAAGAGTTGTTCTGAGAGTTTGACTTTTTGTCCTTAAAGCTCACAATTCTTTGGCACAGCCGAAACTTCCTGCACACCAAAACATTTTTGTGAAAACCATTAACATATGGCTTGCCAACTCTTTATTACAGTCAATGTGCCAGATTACTCACAATTTTAGAAGTTCCGAAAATTGAAAAATCGAAACATATATAATTCCAGCATTATTGCAGATGTTAAATCGCAAAATGCTTTAAACCGAACAATATTTTCATGTTGACACGAATTGATTAGTTTATCTTCTTTAAGGAATATATTTTCATCTTCAGCCAACTCACTGACGATCTTTTTAACAATGACTGTCTTCCTTCGGGGGGGGGCGCTTTAAAAACGATTCCAAAACCTCCGTGCGCGATATGTTCTTTATTTGAAGATCGTTAAAATTAAACGAAGGTAAATTCAAAGATACCTGGCGTGGTATACAGCGAAGAGTTGGCAACTTAAAAGCCATGCATTTAAACCAACATCGGAGTTGATTTTCCCAACCTTCTAGGTAAATTGATGTTGGAAATTTGAGAACTTGCCCAAATCGATCCCCCTGGCATGGTAGATAACGCGGAGTCTTTTTAAAATCGATAGCAAAACGCACAGGAACACTTTTTTGATAGACTCCATGTTTTCTACCGAGCCCCCTGGCATGGTAGATAACGCGGAGTTCTGTTAAAATCGATAGCCGAACGCAGAGGAACACTTTTTAGACAGACTCCGTCTTTTCTACTGTGCCAAGCATGAATTTTGCCACCATTCAATGTCTTGCGAATCGTAACGTTTACTAACGTTTACGACATTTGCCCGAATTTTAACCAACATCGTAACACCATTGTATAATTTCCCACGTAAACCACGACGTGGTAACCCCTAGCCTTCCTGCATATTTAAAACTGTCCTCAACGGGAAGTGATGCACAAACATAATGAATACGCTCTTGAGTGGGTAGTGATCATTTTACGTCTTACATAACGTTGAAACCATCAATTCAGGTAAACTCTAAGGTAAGCTTCGACCATGCTTGTTATATTTCACTAAATATGTATTACAGAGTAGATAGTTGTGGTACTATTATGTTCTTGTGCTTTACATTAAATTGAAATGCTTGGTTTTTTGAAATCCGGTTTAGCAATAGTCAAAGAGTTTTATATGATTATGTCATACTTGTCTAAGACGCGTAGGGTAGTATTTATTGTAGTGTTTTGTTACATTTTAGTCGATTGTGATAAGCAAGACTATGGTCTGTAGAATATGCTATTTCGGTCTTTCCCCTCGAGTCCAATAGTCTAAACGTGTTCTATAAGACATGCTTGGCTTCAAAAACCTTTCCTTAACTTTGTAAACAACTGTAATGGCTTTGGTTGAAGTTAATTTGAGTATTTTGTTTTGGTTATGGATTAGTGATAGATAATATTTTCCAATTGTTTATTGCAAACTTGTAAACTTTTAATATAATTAGCCACAGGCATCTACTGTAAACATAGTGCGACCTATTTCAAGTCTATTGGCATTAGCTTAATCAAATTTCGCTCAACATGGTTAGATATTAACGTTAAGATAGATTTCACGTTCAAGCGAATAGACCGTCTCGACGTGCAGTCAGCTTGCTTAGAACATATACTTGTAAAGCGGTAAAGCTGGTTTGTTTTGAAGACTGTTGTAAGAATAATTTCAAATTACAAGTGTACATGAAGATTGGTTACGTCTTCGTTCAGAAGAACTACACCTATTTTCATGCAATACCTAATAGTCATTGTATTACAAATCGTATGTCATTGTTCTGGTCGCACGCAATGAACGGGGGAAGTACTTGGCTATTCTGGGAAGTTTACATGAATTTTTCTGACGTATAATGGCTTCCATGTGACGAAAAATGGCGGTAGTAGTATTGCTTTTGAAACGCGCTTAAACGACTTCGTCTTTTGCTGGAATTTTCGCTTCGTTGAATGTGTTAAGTTGCAGCTGTTTTCTTTGTGCATTGTGTTAAAATGATGAGACTTGTGAAATTTAAACAAAAGGTCTTTGCCGTAGAACTTGTGGTAAAGTAGGTGTATGGCTTGTGGAACTGTTGTATAACTTGGTGCGACCGAATGTTTGCAAAGCTTTTTCATTCGTCACATTCGGTAACAATACAATATGGCCGTCATTTTCGACCCTGATTTTAAAGACTTCAGTTTTATCAAATTTGCTATTTCGTGTTTGATGTCATAAATTTAGCTTACATTCATGTGTTTGCTCTTGTTTATACAACAAAGACATTTTACTGATCGAAAGTGTTGTTATAGAACAGATAAGTAGTTTCAAAAACAGTTTTTTTGGCGCCGTGTATTTAGTTTGAGTTTATAAAAAGAAGAAAAAGCATTGCAATCTAATGAGATAGTGGTAGTTTTTAAAAGGGGAAGAAGCTGCACTGCTTTGTTGTCAGCTTAGTATGCAAATTGTTCACAAGTTATGTCATTCATGCTATAAAAAGACTCCAAAGCGGAAAAAATTTCGATATCCGTAAAGCGGAACTTTTTGTTACCAGTTGGGAGAATATGAATGAGAATCACCATAAATCCAGATCTGAATCGCCTGAAAATTCCACATACACTTTTAAATCGCTTTAATTTTGTTTTCAAAATATTGTGTTTTATTCTGTTTAATATGTTGCCAAATGAAGCAGCTGCAATAACGTTATTGGATCTTAGGATCGTTGGTAGTTCTTTCCATTTTGATTGCACGTATATTCTTCCTACATTTTACGGGAGGAAAAAAAATGACAATCTCGAGAGACGTGAGGTTTGGATTGCGTGATGCATTTTGGACAGGTCTAAGAACAGGTTTAAAACTTGTTTCTAGAAAAACTTGCATGCGAAGGTATTACTATAAAAGTATTGCAGTTTGCAAAAGTTTGTTCGTTTCGTGCAAATTATCCTACTATGCTATGTTACTCAATTTTTGATCAATTATATTTGTTTAACTTTAAGAAACTTAAAAGATGCTAGCAACCCACGCTTACTCACAGAGAGCTCAATTTAAATCTGCAGGTATGTTTTTATTGTCGTATTACTATATGGCACATCAGTTTTTACTTCGGAAAGATATAGAAATTTTTGAAAAGTTACCTACTTAGTAATGAGTAGTGTATTGTACGTTTCTCCAAGTAGAAATCTCACGTAGAGAAGAAATGACTAGTTTTAAACCAGCGACCTACTCTAACTGTCATGATTGGGCCATCAATCATAGAGACTTACAAAACTTGACATTCGTCTACCAGAGTACGTCCCACACAATCATCATGCTAGATTACCACTCATGTGTCATGATTTGCGGGCTATAACTTGAGAGACTTATAAAAACATTCATGTGTTTAGTATAGTGTCGATTGATTTTGACTAAATATTTTGTGACAAATTGTAGGTTTATCTTCGCTCTAACCAAAACTTTTTTCTCCGTTTTTTCACAGCAAATCATTCAGGACCAATTCTGGCCGCGAGAACATCTATTTATCTCTGGGAGTTTCTTCTCGAGATCCTCGAAGATCCTCAGTGCGCATCCATAGTTCGTTGGACAGACAAGACGAAGGGAGAATTTGAATTTTTAAATGTCAGTGAAGTCGCTAGGCAATGGGGCATCGTGAAACGACGACCAAATATGGACAAAATTAAAATGTGTCGTGCAATGAGATATTACTACAAGAAAGATATAATACAAAAGGTTAGTTACTGTTAAAGTGTCTGTATCAAGTTCGGGGATTGTTCTTATTTATTAAACTTTAAAAATTGCGATATATCTTCATTTACAAAACTAAAACTTGAATTATTTTTATAAAGGCCAGGGGCCAGTTAATCGAAAGTTGGATAGCGCTACCCATTGGATAGTGAATTTTTCAACGTTCATAAAATTGGACAAAAAATGCCGAAACTTCTATGTTGGTCAACGATATAAATATTACCGGCTTTAATCTGTTGATATCTGGCTATGTGCACACGGGTGCCGTTTTCAAGCGTTTCCAAAAACGTTTGTGTCTCGTTTATCGTTTTGACGATCAGTTAACAATTTTCAAGGGAAAATATTTTCAATATATCAAAGTAGCTGCAGCCTCTGTCCTAAATTGTTAGTGCTTGCATCCGTTTTCGAGTGAAAGCACAAATGAAAACGTTCAAAAACGTTACCGTGTGCACATAATCTCAGTCGTAACTTTATGCTAAAACGATCAATGGAAAGTTTTACGAAGGCTACAAAAGTTCATTATTCAATGGATAGCACTACCCACCTTTCGAACAACCGAACCCTGGGGTAATGGGTTGTAGATATTATGTGTGAGTCGTTGAAAGAGGAATTGCAGAAGGTATTTTTATGCAAAGACTAATACATGAATTTATCAATCCAGGTAAAAGGAAGACATTTTGTCTACAAGTTTCTTCAACTTCCATACAATCATCCGACTTTACCCACCCCACCTCCTCAAGAAGAGAGGAGGTCTGTGATTTGTTACACTTCTTCATGGAACGGCGAGTGAGGAGCATTGACATAACGAGCATTCTGATTGGCTCGTTTTAAATTTGTCATGTTTACTGCATTGCCATTTTAACGGTAATGTAACCCACCAATTTGGAATCAATGGTTTTCGATGAGAATTGGTTGATAAAGTTGTAAAGAAAAGTCTTGTGTTGGCTTCAACTTGTAGGATAGCATACTTAAGAGAAAGTTCATTTCCAAGCGTTTGTAAGAACTCGCGCGTATGCGTGCTGTATTTTTATACGGAAATTAGGTTAGGTTTGCTTGCATTTTTGCTGTCGGTTTCATTTGGCTGATTATTTACAAAACTTTGTTTTTCTTATGCTTCGAGGTTTCGTATGCTTCAAAGACGTGGCATATTTTTGAAGCGTTCTTGATAAATTTCGATATCCAATTGGACTGACTGCACGCTGGCTTGTTAAATTTCTGCAATTTATCATATTGTTGACATAATGCATCGTGGCAATGGTTTGACTTGAAGCAGAGTCACAGCCACCACTATATTCCGTTAAGTTTAATTCCAATACCAGCAAATTGGCGGGGATTGACTGTAAACGTTACATTGCGCACCAACCTCTTTAAGTTGTGTGAGTGTGTGATATTTTTACATGATGTAATCATGGTAATATTGCCGCTTTAAGTTATATTTAATATTTGTACTGATAGTTTATTCATTGATGAAGATATATTGTCGGTAATTTTAATGGTTAATGGAAATTTGATTTCTTGTAGATAAGTTGGATTATAGAATGTAGTGATATTGTAGTTTTTGATCTATTTGGTCGTTCAGTTGTCCGAAAACAAGAAAAGACAAGCTTTTGTCGTAAGAAAAATATCGTGTTTCATTCATTTTGACATCCGCTAGCCTACTTTCTGTAAATTATACTTGTGTACAAGATTTATTCGTATAAAAATAAAATTTAGCATTAAAATTGTTGTCACTTGTCTACATTAGGTGTTTTTTCCGGAAGCCTGGGCGCTGAAGACTTAAATGTTTGGTAACGCCAACGCTGATTGGCCGAAGGCGCGTATGGTACAATAGGCGCGAAATCGGGAGACTTTCTGAACAACAAGATACTACAATTTTAATGTACAGTTTGTGGAAACACCACGTAAATTTATATATGCAAAGCTTTCGGTCCGTAAGCCCGGACCGTAATCAGTGCAAAGCCAGTGCTTACGGACCGAAAGCTTTGCATACATAAATTTACGTGGTGTTTCCACAAACTGTACATTAAAATATAGATAATCACCATGCAAACTTTCAAAGAACTTAAGATACTACAACCTTTTTATTATTGTTTTAAAAGCTATTTAATATAGGAAGTTGGTAGAAATGCTTGTGAAACGGTGCGATCGTGAAATAACTATAGTCTACAGCAAAAGACACTTAAAATAAGATTTGGTCGGAAATTTTCATGCTATTTATTACACATATGTCTGTATATCACCGAATAACTTCCTGATAATGTGACGCGTTTTTTACCTGCTGTTTTTGTAAACGGTTGACTGGTCTCGTAATTTTAAAAGTCAATTGAACTCGCTCTGTTCGAGAGTAAATTAATTTTTTATAGGCCGTAAACGTTATATATTTAACTACAGTTGTTAAACGGCAAACGAAATTCAAAATGGACGGCCATGTTTTGATATTATAGTTTTGCGATGTTATTGACTTGTGCACCTTGTTTATGATCATATGAATACATTATGTTGAGTGGAAATGAAATATGGTTGTACAGTATTGTTCTCGCAAGTATTCGAAATGTTTTAAGCGTGGTTGTTTTTGAAAGAAGCGACACTGGAAATCCAATATGGCGGAACAGTCCATACTACAGAGACAGATCTCATATACCCATACCTTCACAAGATGACAAGAACAAACTAAATCAAATACAGCAAAATTTTTCTTCGATTAAAACAAAAAAATGGAACATTGGCCGAATATTTTACACTATGCCGATTGGGGCAACGTTTCCTATATATTACACCGCGAGGAGAAGCCACAAAAAAGGAAAAAAGAGTGAAATATATTTTCCAGACTGGAAGCTAGGAAAAGTCGTCAAGGCTACGGTGTACGATCACGATCACGACAGCAGTTTCAGAAAACCTGGTCAGCGGAGGATTCAATTATACAGAATCTCCAAGAGAACAACGAGGATAAACGACAAAGCAATATGATATATTTTAGTAGTTTATGATGAGCTTGTATAGATATATTTCTATTGCTAAACACGATGTATTGCCTGTTAGTTCAATCTTGTTAATGTGTATTCGTAGCGAAAGATATTCATAGTCTTACAGCAGCTGAGCTGGCTATAATAATTATTCGAAGCGCAGTGTATTGCTTATGAGTACGCCGCATGTATTGCTATATTTTCGGCTTCTTCGCTGAATTGTATCAATATATATTACTTCGGTACAATTCCACGGGCGGCCATTTTAAAATCCTATTTTAACCACTGATTTTAACTGGCAGCTATTTCATTAACGTACAATTATCGAATGGGGATCATTATGTCTATATTTTACTCGGAAGTGAAAATTCGGAACAATTACTGAGAAATATCTTTTAACCCCTCATTTCCTATTTCCGGGCGTGTTGCATCAATGTGCGTCACTCATGCGTCATCTTGAGCTAAAAATTTCCTCCTTTCGCCCGGCAGGTTCTCGCTACCTCGCGTCTTACGGTAACGTGCGTCAGCCATTTTGGGTGCTGAGGCATCACGAGAACGAGCCACAACAGATCGCGCTACTGCAACAGTTTTACAAGGGAAATAACTTATTGAAAGTAAGTTTGGTTTGAGCTTTGGCTGTGGTTTTACTAGTACGGGCGCTTACGCAATGCCTGGGCAACTGCATTGTATATCAATCTTAGTTCCTAGTAATCCTATAATTGTATTAACATTAACTCGTGAGGTATGACACAATTCACTTGTTCATTTCGAGGGAGCACCTGATTTCATTAGACTTTGCTTTTTGTTAGTTTGTGTAACTTGAACTTTAGATTTTAGTTGAGCGGCGTTCAGATTTGACTTCCAGCGCTGCTGCCACTACCAGAGCTTCTCTTTGGCGAAGCCAATATTGGATTGGTTAATCAAGTTCACGGAACGCATCTAATTGGTTGGTTGTAGTAGTTTGGGTAATGGCATTCAGATTTGAACTTCAATTTTATGCTTTGTACAAGTACGATTGCGACCAATACCGGAGTTTTTCTTTGTTCCGACAATTTTATTTCAAATTATCTTTCGCTTTCGTCATGCTTTCGTTCAAGTCACAAACTAGCGTTTCCCACTGGCAAACTGTAGATATCAATTTATTATTTATTTCTATTGGGATAGCAATCCAAAGTTTAATTGCGCAAAATCTGACTAGAAAGCTTTCTACAACCCCTGAGGCCTAACCATTGCCACTTGAGTATAAAATTGCAATGTTGATCACGAGTTAGTTGATTAGTCTACTCTCAGTTGGTCGACCTGCATTTATGGGTTTCCTTAAAAAGAATTTTATTTTATATTCATAACACATGACCAAATGATATAGTTTAGTTTTGAAGCGAGTTTCTATATTCGGATATTGTTTCTTTGGAGGTAAAATATTGTATCGACATGTGTATAGTTAAGGACATGTTGCTCTAACAAGAAGTTACGCTCACTATCAAGATGGCTTCCGCGCGGCGAAAAGTTAATGATGAGCAAGCCCGAAACGGCCCAGGCGAAGTTCGATCTTCATTGAGTTTTGATTTAAGGCAATAAAGATATTTCAATATTCAGTGAAACTCAAACTTGGCGCGGGCCATGTTGGTTTTGCCCATCATAAACTTCGCCGCGTGCAAGCCATCTGATAGTAATAAACGGCGTAACTTTACTGTTTAATGTATCAATTACAGAAGTATTTCCCTTTGACACATCCGTTTTTTTGCGATTGTGTGCATTTGCGATGTCATCTACCTCAGTAATAGGCAGTAGAGGCGGATATAACATAGCCAAACGAATTCATGTACTTGGAAGTGTACTCGGAACTACTCTACCAGACGAAACAGATTAAGTGGACTTTAGCTGAAGCGTCATCCACCCACGTTATAATACAGTTATACTTTCTTTCATTTACATAGGGCCGTTAGCATTCCTGTTCCTAGGTATTTGAGGAGTTCCCTTGCTCTCATTGTGCGACAAACAAATATTTTCCTTGATAGGTTTCTCGATGAGTTCACTTGCTCATACGTACAACGAACAAGTTTTCCTTGGCAAGTTTCTTGACGAGTTCACTTGCTCATGTGTACTGCGAACAAAATTTTCCTGACAAATTTCCGGACGAGTTCGCTTGCTGGTGTGTACGACGAGTAAGTTTACTTTAAATTTTGCCTAACGCCAGCTGATTTTATTCATCAACTTCAAAAGAAGACCTCCCAGATACTCTCCCAAGAAAATTTCTTGCTAATCATTTCACCGCCTACGTTGCGATAAATGCCTTGCTTTGCTTGGTGGGTATGTCTTAGCTTCTCCATGCCCGATAAAATCTTCTGTCAACAGCCCCATTACCTAAATTCTTGAAAGTTTTCGCATGCGTAGAATGTAGTGTCTCATAAGAATGTAGAGTTGGATTAAAAGGAATACGAACGGTCTGGAAGTACAAGCACATGCGTTTCGTGGTTTAATGACATCATCAGTGCTCTCATAACTGATTTTTCAAGTGACCAAATTCCTCAAATTTAGAAAAAATCCAACCTGCCATGGCGAGATGCCATAATCCAAACTACCACCTAACGATAAATTTTATACATGGCAGGAGCGAAACATAAAGTGAATTGGGTGGTTGAAGTTAACTATAGCCAAATACGAATGTCAACCAATCAGAATCGCCTACTCAAGCTTTAACTACTTTTTAACTACAAAATCGTAGTTAAAAGTAGATAAAAGTTTTATACAACTGGCCCCTGCAATTAAGAAGAATTTAGATATCTTAGATATAGATAGCAATTCTATTCAGTGCGACCATGATTGGTGCTGAGCAGAAAAACTACAAAGTTTGGAGGCTATGCATCGTTGGAGATGGCGTCTCTAAGGTTCGTCTTCCTCTATATTGGGGT
Organism: Phenganax subtilis; assembly: GCA_025434845.1. NCBI lineage: Eukaryota > Metazoa > Cnidaria > Anthozoa > Malacalcyonacea > Clavulariidae > Phenganax > Phenganax subtilis. Next base: position 13,171 of record JAOBYK010831987.1, read on the forward strand.
TCATTTGTGTAATTTTGACAAAGTATCCTTGGTCGTTAAACTCCTTTGAAAATCCTTTAAAGCTTCAACCCTTGAAAAAACATCCTTAAGACCTTTCAAAATACCTGTTTCCTAAGAATAAATTCATGGAGTTAGTTGATTTTGGATGTAAAAACACTTGCGGGTTTAGAGTTTGAAGGTGTAAGGCAGGTGCGGGTGCGATTGTAGTCTTCAACATCCTGTCCACAGGTTGTTGAACAACATGACCTCGAATGACACTACGTATGAAGTTATAAATATGCTCATACATAATGCTGATGTGGCATAATGCCTCAACGCGGAATATACATATTCCGTGCAGTGATCATATTGAATAATATTATGTAAGCGACCGGAAACCATTGCATCGCCATGTGATGGTCATTCCTGAAGTTAAATCTACTCTGCTCTCTGACTTTCAACTAGTAAGCTGTCTACATTGCGTATAGCAAGTGTGCAGTTTTGAAATCAGTTTTCTGTTGGTGCATGAAGACGGCAAGTTGCAAAACAAAGTTTTATTAAATCCGCAAGGTACGATATATATGCAATAGTGAAATATTTAGCTTGCCCGCTAGCTACTTATAATATGGCATATGTTACCAGCAAATTTAATAAGAGAGTAATACAAAAATATTTATTGCTGTAGTGTAGTAGTTTAGATGGGTTACCCTGCAGCTTAGATAACCAATGAACTCTCTTCAAGCGGACACCTCTCTGAAGAGGACAATAAATTTTGTCCTTGCCGTTTTGTGGCAATGTCCTCTACATCGGACATCTCTTGCAAGCGGATCAGTTATTCGGTCTTTCACACGTCCGTGAATTGTTTATGAAATTTCCTGTGCGGAATGGTTAAATGTTTTGAGTATTTAATCCTCTATTTCTTTTGAAAATCTCTTACAAATTTTTCACATGGTGTTATTTGACTTCTTTCGGGCAGAATGAGTTGTTCGTTGCACAGCTAGCAAAAGATTCCTCCGCTTTTAAACTCGGTTGAACGCTGTTTCTCTTGCATATGTGTATATTTAGCCTGTTACAGAATTATAATTCGATGCACCTCAGTCTCTCATCTAGCTGCAAGCTCAGTTTTTCCCTGTGGAAGATTTTTAGCTCTGAACAGACTTGACGCTGTTATTCCTGGGGAACTTTTTCCAGCTCTAACTCTCCAACTAGCTAGTTAGCTTAGCCCGAAAGTTTAACCACCTTAAAAATCAAAATGGCCGCTGAGATCTAAAAGGTGCAGTGAATTTTCTTTGTTGTGCCCAACAGTAACAGGAACAGATTATAATAATAGGAGATTTTCGTATAACATGTTTTATTAGTGTAATGTTTAGTTGAAGTTTTGAAACCTGGTTAAACTTGCTGTAACACCTTGTAACATTTGAGAACAGGCAAGTGTTCAGCTACGCCCAGGATATAAATGTCGCTGAAGCAATAAAATTATGATGTAAAAATAGAAGCACAAAATGCACGAGACTTCGTGATTACACGAAACACCCTTAGTTGCATGGCAACAAGTCTTGACGCGTCATAGGCGCCATCTTGGATTATTTTGGTGAAAACTTTTCTTTGTTCAAAAATCAAGCTTTGTACATTATGGTAAAAAATCTCTTTGTCTTGTGGAAATCCCTGGGTGTGGCTGAAGATTAACTATATTTTATCTAAGGGATTGAAATTTTTCGTTTTCTGCAAAGTCGTTTATGGATTAGCTGCATAAGTCTCTGAGGACAGAAAGAAAGACTGAATATTTGACAACAAGTGCACGATATTTTTTTATCCTATGAACTTTTCTTTCGAAAGCATTCTTCATTTCTGCTCCACTATTGTTTTTGTGAAACGTGTTTTGCCAATAGCTAGATCTCAAGGAGCTTACAATGCTCGATTTTCAACGACAAAGTCTGGCAATCTCGTCATCAAGTCTACAGCTCTCTGTTTCCTTGAAAATTAAACGAAAGCAAAACAATGTTTGAAATATGATATAGTCGCCAGTCTGGTGTGTTGTAGGTGTATCTCGTAGACACACATTTTACAGCTATACAAAGTTTCCTTGACTTTCGAGGGTCATAAGTGCTTCTTGTGCGATTTTTTGCTTGTAAGTGTACTTGTCAAGGGTGCATTGTCATGGGAAAAGGCACTTGCTCAGTTGCATAAGTTTATAAAGTGGTATTTAACAGCTAAACTGAAGATCAATATATTACTTTATGTTTTATGGAAGGTGAGCGTCGCATCAAAACTTTTCGAATGATATTTTCAGGAATGACGCATCAGTCCAATTTGTATGGGATAATGTTATTTGCATGCATAGTCGTTTGTCAAGCGCATGCCCACATATAAGTTAATTCGTCAAGGAAAACCTTTTTTTTACTCTCTAACAAGTTCACTTGACAAGAAACGTATCAAGGAAAACCTGTTCGCTGTACAAACGAGGAAAGCGAGCTTGTTGAGAAACTTACCAAAGAAATAGGAAAAAACGTTGTTGTCGAATTTCAACGAGTATTTTTAGGCTAATGTTTTGTGCATTACAGCGTTTTTTTTGTATAATTCTTTTTTGAAAGTATGAAATTGCGGAACTTGTATCGCGCTTGATGACATGTCGTTAAGGAAATTACACTTTCAGTTACAGGAGAGATTCCTGTCTGTTTCGTCCGCCTACGTTGAAATTCACGTAGGAGTGATGCTGTGAATTTGCACTAATTTACGTTATTACCTCAGCTTATAGCCGAATATAAGAAAGGGAATATAGTCTTTCCTACACAGCACAGTTTTAACAGACCTTTTTGCAGAAAAATAAAATAATTTTACCACCTCGTTATAAACAAAATGGCGGCGTTTTGATTTTGCCGGTAAAGTGTTTGCGAATCTAGTTGTATTGTTTAAAATAACAGTTGAAGTTCGTGTCGTAATCCCCTCGAAAAATGTAAAACCAAAAGTAGAGTTAGCTAGCTTTCCGCTTGTCAACGTTTGTGTTTCAAAGTCGTATTTTCTAGGTTTTGGCTGGTAAAACGTTTTTCCGCAACGAAATCAGGCGACCCATCTTGTTCCTGTTACGATCGATTATAAACAATTTAATAAAGTAAGTGCGAATGTTTTTTTATTGAAATGCTGGTGTTGCTAATTTCTGCTGAAATTTTCGAAGACTTAATGAAAAATGTGTCCTTCATGGATTCTCAATTTAAATTTTGCCGAATCATGAAAATAGTCTATTGCTCACGTTTTCCCTAGTTTTTTTTAAGAAACTAACTATGAATATTTGCATCCCCTCACAAAATATAAACCGTAATACGTTTTGTCAAGAAAACGAATACGACTGCTTTACGTGCTGTCAGCTTTTTGTTCGGCTATACAATATAAAGTTGTTTTGGTGACCTAGCTGGTTCAGTTGTAGCTAGGAATAATGCTAGCTTTTTATTAGTAATATGCCTCAAACTTCCAAAAAGTTGAAACAGTTGAATAAAATACTATTTTCATTATATATCATCACACAGTATTTTCACTTTCCTTTAGTTCATTCGATTTCCTGGATAAAGGCATGTTTGCTAGATCTAAGCGATGTAGTAAAACCAAGACTGTGCCACAGCATTAGAACTCCAGCGTGAAACCGGAATGTGTGTTTCCAGGGCTTTTTTATTGTGCACGGGCCGTTTACACTACACCGGATTGCTATCGGAGCGACTCAAAATTTGCAGCTATCCATGCTCTGTAAAGATTTTTAATGGCAAATTGGCAATGACACAAGGAAATATACGGAATTTTCAGCCTAGTTAATATTTGCAGGTGATTATTGCTCCTTAACAGCAAATGAAGATGTCGTGACGAGTGAATCCGGTATAGTGTAAAGGCGGCCTTAAATTCCTGCCGGCCGAGGTGGTCCTAGAAACGACTTTGGCTTCAAACGACCGATATTATTCCGGTTCCAAGTTTAAGTGGGGGAGTTCAGTTAGCTTACGTCTGAGTCCAGATGTTTATACTTCCTCCAAGTATCTGTTGTGCGTATTAATACGGAAGTTATTCGATATAACTTCCGCAAGGTCATTCAACCTATTTAACTCTCTTCCTGTCCTTACATTGTAGTTCTTTTGCTTTGTAGCGTTCACATAGCAGTCTAGATGGAATATTCAAACGAAATATCGATAAAACAAGAAGGTATGTAGACGACTTCTATCCAAACCTAGCCATTTTAAAAAGCGAAAGTTTAACAAGTTTAAATCAAGTGTTGATTTTATTATTTTCTATGTAAAATAATTTTGATATTCGTAGCGTTTCATCGCGCAGAAAGTCTGGTGTTGCACGAATTTTGTTGCATATTTTGGATTTTGAAAGCTATACCATTCGATTCTCGAATTCGGGCGTTTTTCTGTGCGTTCAACAGAGATATATCGTATTACTCGATTTCCTCGTTAATATTTCCATAAAAAATACTGTGGTATTCGCATAATTTGTCAGTTTGCGCACGCGTTCGTTGTACTCATTTCTAGAATCTTCTAACTTGTTTATAAGTTGGCAATTTTGGTCAGCTCTAAGAACGATTACTAAAAAAGTACCTTTTACGCCTATTTTGTGCTGTCTATAGACGTGACTATTATGGTATTGTTATCTAAAGTATTATTTCCTTATTGAGTGACTACGGTATTTTTTTACCTCTTTTCCAATTACTCGTTTTTGGCAAGCACCTACACGCACGTAGCAGTTTAATCCTTAAGGTATTATACGTTTAAAAAATACACGAGAAAAATGTAGACATAATTTTTGAAAATTCAAAGTTCAAAACAACTCTTGCGGCTGTTTTTTAACGTTGGTTTTGTTGCAATTTGACTTTCGCGTGCGTGTACGTGTGTGTCAAGGACGCGTTACTGGAAAACAGCATCTTTAGTAGCCACGTAGACGCAGAGCATTATTTTACTTTTTTCCAGGACAGATTTTAGCGTTTTGTGATTTTCATATTTGTTACACACATGAGCGAAATGCTTAGATTAGTGACCAACGGGTAAACAAGACTCTTTGTCAAGGAAAATATAGTTTTAAATAGTTGGCGTACTACGCACGTTGAAATAAGAAGTCGAGGAAAACTTGGCCGTCCTCAATATGGGACCAAATTAGTTGACATGACTAGCTTTGGACATATGCCTCTTTGTCAAGGAGAAACATGTCAAGTTTTTTGATTATATGCGAGCAAATAATACTTGAAAAGCTACAGTTAACTCTGCTCTCACTTGCAACGCAGGCACTAGCAAAAAAATTAAGCTAGATTTTCCTGGGTAGATTACAATAACAAAGCGGAAAAAAGTTTCTTTTGAATTCTCTTTTGTTTTACCTTGGCTTATGCATGGGGCTCTCGTGCTTCTGCTTGTGTCGCACACGTCGTCGCGCTTCCTCGTTTTGCCATTTGTTCCGCCTGATGGTTACGTCGCAAATGAACGCAAGGCTTTACGAGTCAGTTTCTCTGCTACTTGAATAAAAACAAAGTTCCTCTAAGGAAACGTTGAAATTTTCAACGCGAACGCAGGTTAATAAACCTTTTCAAGGAAAACCTTTAAATTCTTGACGTGCGTACACACGAACAGATAGAACATGTCACGTGAAACTTCTTCGTTTGTGCGAGGCGCTTAATACAATTCCACGTATCTTGTTAGCTGAGACTAAGGCTAACAATTTTTTTCTTTACTCTAGAAGTACCAGAAGAACCGAAGCCAAGACTAAACAAGCCTTGTGCTACGAAAAATGCTATTCATTTATGGGAATTTTTGTTGGAATTGTTGTCGGACGAAGAATGTTCGTCACTCATTTGTTGGACGAAAGCTGAGGAGTTTGAATTCAAGTTAAAAGATCAAGAAGAAGTAGCCAGGCGGTGGGGCAATCTCAAACAGAAACCTCGAATGAATTACGACAAACTGAGTCGAGCTCTACGTTATTACTATCAAAAAAATATTATCAAAAAAGTAAGTTCTATATATTGAAGGACATATGTCAGAGATTGTACATATATGAAATATTTGAGTTATAATAGCTGCTCCCAATAAATTGATTAATCGATTATGTTTTCACAATCGATTTTGCCTAAGAGTTATCGGATAATATGTAACACCACACTGTAAGTTGTGGGAATGTATTATGTAATTTCAGTCCGGATTTGAAATATTCTAGCTTATGTGCGCCGACTCAACATTTTGAGTCTACGCCTATAGGCTAAAATATTCGGTCATTGCAGTCAATATTGCAATATACCTGAGCATATAGTTCTGGAAGTAATTGTAGCGGCCAAACGCAATTTGTTATTGTTCATCATGTGAAAAACGTTCACTTTTCAGGCAGATTCAAAATGTTTATACTGACTGGTATAACCCACAAATATTTAGTGAAAACGTAAATTACAAAGCATCGTTAGTATGTTTATGATGTCCTACTTCGTTGAATTGTAAACACGATTAATCGATTTAATCGTTCATCTCGATTAATCGATTACGATAATAAGCCGATGGGAGCAGCTCTAAGTTATATAGTGAAGAATTACAGTGTGTATCTTTTTGTGTTTATTGGAAACTAGGGTTAATTGCCTAGCTAATTTTGTTTTTTCCTCAGGTTAATGGTCAACGTCTTGTGTACAAATTTGTCAACCTTCCGTACGGTTACAAACCAGTCAAAAAACTTGGCGCAGCTCGATTGCGTCAACTAGCCGCGCACAAGACAGAAGAATGCAAAGGTGCAGTTGCCAATGGTGACGAAAGTGCTCCAGCAACGGCGAAAAAAACTTCCGTGATTAAAAGTGTCTCTGACGTGATTAATAATTCTTGGGAAATGTCGCATCGAAAAATGTCGCCTTCCAGTCGAGAATTTTCACCTTCTGCTCGGGAACTGTCACCTACATCTCGGATCAGCCCGGTGTCGACGTTGTACGAGTCTGCTGTTTCAAAAGTGGGAGGACTCGTGACGTCACCCCCCGTATACTTACAACCAATCGCAACACTTCCAGGAAATTCAAAATTGTGCGCATGTCATCCGTATACATTTCTTCAACCTATTACGCATGCGCTTGGTACTGACACTGCGACCCAACAAACTTTCACCGTCCTACAGACGCCATGCTGTGGGACAGTTGCACTTACCCCCCTGACTGGTCGTTCAGTCGTCGTAGGTCCTGATGGGTCAACGGCAACGATCACTTCACCTTCGGCAGTGCATGTCGCATCGTCGGAAGGTCGCACACAAGTCATAGAAGTCTAAAACCATGTAAAAAGCCCAGTACGAACTTTTCCGACAAGTTTCTTGACGAGTTCACTTTCTCCTGTGTACAGCATACTATGACAACTTTTATTCAAGACTGCTTGTCGAGCAAAAGTTTGTCGATTTTCGTCGTACGCATGAGCAAATGAATGTACCCGGCAAGAAATTGTTCGTTTGCGCAAGGCTTGAAAATGATAAAACAAAGGATTTTAAATCATGATAAAAGTATGACACACTGTTGGTTATAATAGAATATATAAGAAAAGACTTCTTTTTTTGAAAAAGAGTCTTTGGGAAAAACGAAACTGTAAAGTTTATAAGATATCGGGTAAATTAGTTTGTAGACGCTTAAGTCAGGTCAGCTCTCCAGCTCCACGCATCCTCTTGCTTAGACTCTTGGATACATTGGGTACAGCTGGGCTGCACGCAATCATAGTTAGTTCACATTACACGCAACGTTTATGGAACAACATGACTATGCTGTGTAGAGTTATTTATATCAGTGTTTTTTCCAGCTATTTGTCACTAGTAAAATAATTGATATTGTTCATGGATGCACGAAGTATGGTTATTATTCACTTAAAAAAATGGTGATGTTTGACGGGCTACATTGTCATATTCGATAATACTGGCCGTGAAGGATTCTGGTAAATGAACAAGCCAGCAGTTCTCTGTTCTCATTGGTTCTTATGGTGGCTTAGGGCCACGGAACATTATTTTAACTGGAACAACAGTTTCATTAATAAAAGCCCTGTGATTGGATGAAACCAGGTTAAAGAAAAAGGCGGGAACACGCAGTAATTTCAGAAAAAAGGGACTAAGGTGAGATTCAAGAAGTGGAGATTTCAGACTTTCAGTTAAAACTAAAAGCTTTTTTTGTTGCCAAAGGTCAAGAAACCACACAATTTTTAAGCGAAGGATATACTGTTTTAAAGGTCAAACTTGACTTACCGAATATTACCATGAGTTTTGCAATTTTACATCATCAACGAGCAAAAGCTACTGGGGGTGTCAGCTTTATATTCGAAATATTTTCACAAGTTTAAACGTGCCGAATTCAGAAAACTTTGCTCTTTAGACCAACAAAAATTAAGTTTTCAAAGCTACAAGTTTTCTCCAGACTCATCTTTCTATGAAGGTCAGCTATTGTTAGATGTTTTAAGCTGTTAATTTTACTCAAACAAAACTGTCGTGTGCCAAAGAATAGAATGTGATTAAAATGAGCCTCTAAAGTTTGCAGCCATGTATAGAGATCAGCGGGAACATCGAAGGCATGAGGCATGATCGAAGGTCATCGAAGGTCTATCTATTCAAGATGGCGGTCAAGTAATGAGTTATCTTCACTCCTTGTTCAGTTATTGCAAACATTTGGCCACGATTCGTCGAAACAACTGACCGATTTGGCGATAGAGTCTTTGAGATGTACCTTGTGAAAGTTTTGAAGCAATTAAAATTGATGTAAACTAGAATATTTTTTGCTAAATTGATTCCAATCTTGTAAACAATTTGACACAGCAGGGAATTGATAATGAACGAACGATCAAAAAAATTTATCGAAGCTTTAAATGCAGATTTTCGTGCGTTATCCAACGAAACAAGAAAGAAATTTCATCCAGTGAAAGAGGTAGGAACAGTTCATTTTTGATTGTTTATATTTTCGTAGAGGACGAAGCCAAAACATTAAAATGTTTTTGAATGTCTGCTATCTTGATGCAAAATTTGACACGTTGCAACTGAATTGGAGATATTTGATTTACTTTAGTAATTCATTAAATCAACTCAAGTTTTATTCACTGTAATTTAATTTTACCTTGTTTTATGTCTTTATACTTTTGTTCTACAAATTGTTATGTTTTTTTTATAACGTTTGATAGTTTATTATTTTGCTTTTTGATCTTTTGAGTTTCACATGATTTCAATCAATTTTTTAGACATCAGTTGATTTTAATGTAATCTCAGATGTTGAATAGTTAACAAAATTATCTTCCAATATCTCTAATTCACCCATTGAATAGGCGATGCACCCAATATTTCCAAGAATCCCAACTTGCATAGTTTACTCTGTCCAATGCCCAACAGTTTTGCTTCTCAGCGTGAGAGTCTTCTTTCCAAGTATCAACATTTTATTTCTTATTTTAGGCTGCTGAAGCTGGTATTTTGAAGCTACGAAATCTTCCAGCTATTTATCAAAAAGACAAAGACATCTATCGAGGTTTCAAGACTTTATAGTTCTTGACAGTAACTGTCTAAAAATACTTATAAAAAAATATTTTTTAGTTTTGTCTGAAGAGACTGAGATTATACAACCATTTTTGTTGGGATGCGATACCAAGAGCCTTCGGGTTGTTCAAATATCTTTGACGGCGTTGCAACGATTGATTTCCCATCAAGCCATTTCCGAGGTAAGATCTGTCTAGTGTCTGATGATTTTACTTATCAAGGAATGCTTCCTACTTCTTTTAGTGAACTACTTTGTGCTATTTATTATTATGGCTTTTTTACTGAAATGTTATTTCTTGATTTGCAGATATCTTCCCAGAACCTCATCAATACTCTATGGCTTTTGATGGAAGCTGGACTGGAGGAACTGAGAATCTTGCAAACATTGCTTTTAATTTTAACCACGACAAGAATCGTGACTGGGGACTCATTTGCCAAGGTAAAAAGCAGCCTTTATTTTGGTTTTATTTGTTTTTGAACAATTGTATGTAATTTTGTATCATCCTTTGAGCATTGGACAGTAGTGTAGACTGTCTAAGGCCAGATGAGTTTACTTGTCAGGACGGGAGCTTTGCATCGTAATGGTTATGCATTTTCATTTTTTAGGCTATAGTTTTGTGTTTCAAATTATATTTCTTCAAAGACCCAACTATCAGCAGCACTGCGGCGGCCAGTGTAAGACAGATTGTTTCGGCCGCATTTGATAGAGTTGTGTATGAAGATAGTCAAAATGATGGTACGTAGACTTTGACTGAAATTACATATTCAATGTTATTTACCATCCGCTTATCTTGGACAGATATGTGCACTAGTACTGATGTATTTTGGTTAGTCAAATGCTGGGCATTCTATTCTTCATAATATACCACAAAACATAATCAGAAGATTAACATCTTGAATCCTCAGATTATGGATCAAAAACAAGGCAATAATATCATGATTATTTTGATTCTTTGCAAAATCATCATCAGACAGACTAAACGTTCAGTATATTGAATATACGATCTTATATACAGTTTTGGTCGCATCACATCATTCCAAATTCCTTCATATGATCAAAGCTGTGCATAAGACTGTACCTATCTTAACTTTAAGTTGGTCTGATGATGATTTTTCAAAAAAATCAAAGCACCACAAACTCATTCTCATTTTATTGTGATTCGATATCTTGGGTTTCAAAATGTTAGTCTTCAGTTTATGTTCTGCATAATATTTTTTGAAAATGTGGGCTAGTATTAGTTTTGTCATTTTACTTGCGTCGAGATTCTTACAAATGGTTTGATATTATTCTTTTTTTTTATAGAAGCCATTCCTGTTACCGCCCCATCTAGTCCCAGACATAAAAATTGTCCGGTCAGTTTACGACCTTTTGCAAGAGATGCTTATCTTCTATTTCAGGTAAACTGTGTAGCAGTTGGACTCATAATCAAATCTAAGGCACTCAACTCTTTTATGTAAAAACACAGCAGAAAAAAGTAGTGTAGCTGATTTTCTACAGTACATCTTAGTCGTTTACTTGTTCAAAGATGAAGCTCACAATATTTTGTTTAATGTTCTCAGGATCTTTGTCAATTGACAAACGGTGAGCAGCCATATTGGTTAGTTGGCATGGATGAAATGATGCGAACATTTGGCTTGGAATTGCTCGAAAATGTTTTGAAAAGTTTTCCAAATATTTTCTTGAAGGTTCGAATTTTTCTAATCAAATGTTTGTTTTTATTTATGTGTTCTAGTCATAGCTATAACATCATGACAAGCGAAAGATTGTTCATTGTTGTTGAAGAAACACTTTTTTATATTTCAGCATCCTGAATTTAGTTTTCTTCTGAAAGAACGAGTCTGTCCACTTGTTATAAAGTTATTCTCACCAAGCATCAAATTTCGTCAAGGAACAAATAATTCGCCAGAGCCACCTGTGGAGAAACCTGTTTTTCCGGTTTCCATGAGACTACTCCGGATTGTATCTGTTCTGATTGAACAGTTCTACACGCTGTTGGTGAGAAAAATATTTCGCTTTCTTGCGCTGTAGAAAGACAGAAGGAATCATACTTTTTGGCTTGGACTTCAACCAATAGACACTTAGGGGAGGGGGGAGGGGGGAGGGGCAGGGGGGCTTCAGCCTTCCCTCAATAATTTCGAGAGATGTACCAAATAGCAGAAATTACCGTCATTTAACACAGTTTCCATATTCATTTTTAATTTCTGTCATTACATTTACACTCAAATGCGACAGTATACATATACATTAACAAAGACAAATTTTGCCACTATTTTCATCAGCATACTGCAGTATATGTTTAAAATTTGGCCTTGGGTCCCCCCCCCCCAATATATTTGGAGGTGTCTGCCACTGCCTCAGACCATATCTCCAATGACCGTTTCAAACGCTGTGCACAAGTTTGCACAAAGAGCCCAGAAAAAAAAACTTTGGTCAAGTCTCCAAACCACTTCTCTATTCACTGTGTTTGAATTCACTTTTTAGGTAACTGAGTGCGAAATATTTTTATCACTGTTGGTGAAATTTTTGGATATCGATAAACCGTTTTGGCAACGTTCTTTAGCGTTGGAAGTTCTACATATACTTTGTTTGCAGCCAAAACTGCTTAGGTGTGTGCTACCAAAGTTCTTTTATTATAAATATCTTGTCCCTTATGTAATTCTGTGTAATTAAATTTGAACTTTCACCAAAGAAAATGTATTCTTTAATATTTACTTTTTGTCTAAGTAGATGTATTGCAATTGTAAACATTATAAAGTGTACAATCCCTGACCTCGATCAACTCTTTAGATCCTTTTGTCAATATTACGACATGCAAGAGCATTCGACTAAAGTTTTCCACGATCTTGTCAACTCTTTGGCCAGTTTTATCCAATCATTGTACTCTGGTGCCGGTCAGCAGTCTTCATCATCCACTCCACCCCACTCCCCTTCATCACATGCTGCGCCCCCAACTCAGTCCACTCCTGGAAACATGACTGTCAACGGAAGCACACTAGTTCCAGGCTTCCACTACCACGGCGTGTGGCTACCACTTGTTAAGCTTCCTGCGGGGCAAGCAAAACCTGTCTAGTAAGTTTTATACTTTTACCATGGAAATTGGACGTACAGCTTGGGACGAAATTTGTTTTGCATGATTGGTCGACTTTAAGACTTTTTGTTATCGTTTTTCTGCTGTGTTTCAGTTTGTCTAACAGGTCAGCGAATGGTGATCAACTTCTGAAGTTTAAAATCTAACAATTGGAGGCAAATCAAGCGTAGTCTCACTTTATCATGTTTTTCATCACTTGCAAGATTATTACATGTGAAATGAAAAGAATAGCATATTTTTCTCATGAGAACTGTAAATTGACCTCCATTTGCTGTATGTATGGTTTATGGCTACAAACTACACCTTGAAAATTTGATGTCAATAGACCTTCAACCTTTTAGACAAAAAATTTCAAAAAATTTTGAACTAGGAAAATCTTCTACCACAGCCTGAAAGAGCATCCTGAACTTAGTAAAACTGCCAAATTTGGTTGCAAAATGTTGTAAAACAAGGAAAATATAGCCGTGCAAAGTTGGCAAATGTTGTATATGTTTCTACTATGCGCGCGTAATAGAAAAATATACAAAATTTGCCAACTTTGCACGGCTATATTTTCCTTATTTTACAACATTTCGCATC
>JAOBYK010833098.1:0-26289 GCA_025434845.1 Phenganax subtilis
AAATATAAAAACCAAACAACCGAATAATGTGGTAAATATGCCCAGAATGAATGGCTGCTTCACATGCAATCACGGCTTGCAATGGGTGCTGTGTGTACACTTTGTTCAGGCAGCAAAGATGCTAAGTCTTTCCTGGGTATACTAGCATTGCAATGGCCACCCCTACCAAACAAACATATCTTTGTGCTACGGTAACTTGGTAAACGGTGGGATCTACTCCGATATTGAAGCTCTTGGCGTAGATAAAATCAACAAAGCGCTAATGTACTTTTAGCAAGCATTGTTTTTCCATCGACCAAGGGGAATAATCTATGCATTGGTAAAATTATTTTATGCCACAAGGACACCTCTCCAATTTGAAACGAGTGTGATTTGTAGAATGTTGGACTGATGGGAAAGTATTTTAAACATGCCCTATGTGCCGATGTAAAAGGCATTAACGCAGCCTCTGGTGTATGGCTACCATGAATATACTAAGTGGATAAATATTGAACAGGGTCGGGACTTGGTTGACGATTTTCAACCAGAGTAAAAGATAGCTGCTTATAGTCTTGTTCTTAATCAGCAGAGGTTAATTTAAAACTAATCACCTTACTGTCTCACTAGAGTTGGGCGACCGGCTGTAGTTGACCTGATGCATAAATACGGATGATGAACGGAAGTGTGCGAAGCATTCTTTCCTTATTAGACTGGTAGATCATACCATCTCAAGATGGCCAGTATCGAAAATCAATGCCAGAGATTTCCTGTCAAATTTCAGCAAAGGTTCGAACGACTGAGGACTCCAGTTCTTGTAAGAACTCTTGCACAAGTGTTTAGGAGTTTGCATGCATTGAAACTAGCGGGATAACTGCATAGCAAACCACGATTGCCTCCAAATAAAGTATTGGTGGTTGCCTCATTAGGTTCGTGAACATATGTGGCTATGGATGCAGATTGGCTAAATGCCAATGGCAATGGTAAGGCTAAATCCTTATCAAAGTTTGCAGCGTTCACAATCAAGACCCTAAACAACAAGCTTGAAAGACATAATTGAAAAATGCTGGATAAAGTCGCCCCTTATCCTCATCAGAACATGACGAAAAGATATGGATTTTTAGGGAAGGTTAGGTGAGGCCCTCTTCAGTCAAGCCAAACGTTAACGCCCCAAAGTTGTTATTTTTGATTAAGGCGCAGGTGAGTGCCTCCATATAGAGAGTAAGTTAAGTAGTTTATGTCGATATGGATCAAGTATATGGTGAAATGAAATGCGCGATGTGTTGCTGTAAAGTAAGTCAAGGAGGTTACCGCAAACATGTGGTAGCGCCTTTATAAACAATCTTAGACTTTGGAAACCTTAAACTATAAAAATTCCTGAAGACCTTACTTGCAATCAGCTTTCTTCTAAGTAGACTGCACCCTCCGGGAGTTCTAAGACACCGGACAAAGCAGTCAAACCTGAACACCTTTTGCTTGAAAAGGCTGATGTAGACAAACCGACCAAAGAATACTCAGTAAGAAGCAGCGGAGCTAAATATTGTGCTACTCCATTTTTTTCGCTCAAAATGTGTTGGAAGATGGAATAAAACATATAGCAGGTTCAATCGAAGAGATCAGTAAGATTTTACTATTCTGTGAGGCTTTGGGGTGTAATTTTGTTAACCGTGTAAAGAACACCAAACACCTTTTACCGAATTGCAAAAAAAAGACAAAACTGAGACTTGTAATGACCTAAAGTCACAGTCACCAGTAAGTCTATTAGGTGATCAAATCCTCAACAAGGAGCAAAATGGTTCGAATCCACCGCTGAATCACAGCCAAGAACATTTGGGACTGGTTAAAAAAAAAGTTAGTCTGACATTATCAGCTGCTAAGAAAATATGCTTGAATACCATGGAGCAATTAAAAAATTCCTGCTGGTACGAAGAACGCTCTAAGAGATTCACTGCCACAGTTTTAGGAGAAGTTTTTTATCGATGGGAAACTGCATACTCAACATCTTTTGTTGAATCGAGCAAAGTAAAACAAAGCCATTCAAACACAAAAATGCCCCTGTCAAGGAGGTGGGGGATTGATAGGAGGAAAAGGCTATATGCAAATATAAAAGCAAAATTCTAGAAAAAAAGTAAATATTTTGATGTAAGACCTTCCGGATTTGTCCTGAGCCCAAAATGGGTATGGCCTGATTGCAGTCTGATCGAGTGGTTGTAAAAATGGCATAGCTGTTGGTTGTGTTGAATTCAGGTGTCTTACTGTACTAAAGATTCAGGTCTTAATGATGCTGGGAATAAAAGCAAAAACTTTATTTTAAACAAACTGAATTATGGTTTAAAACCTCGGGAAAACCAGGTATACTACTTTCACTACCATGCAGTAACAAGCATTTAAAATCTAAATTGGACTGAATTTGTAGTGTACACAATTGTACGTATGCATGTGGAGTGTATTTACAAAGACACATGTTTATGGGAAAAAAAATGCTCCCAGAATTAACTTCATTTTATTTTTCAATTGTTCTCCTTTCATTTACTTATTTCGACAAATTTTGCCTAAATGTTATGTTGTGTTTTTGTCTTGTATTGGCTGTCGAAATTTCACCACGGAAGTGCAAGGTAACTCATTAAGATTCGATAGAAGGTTTCAAATTTACCCATTTTTCTCTCCAATCAATGGAAGTAAAAACTTTGATAGGTAGCAGCATATTACCCATACTTTATTCAAATCTGCTGCTATGAAGATGTGGAAAACGTGTCTAAAATTTCAAAATTTTAAACCTGGCGATTGCCCGTTCCGCATGGACTCTGATAGAAACTGTTCGTCGGGTTTGGGTCTCCTTTTCTAAATAAAGGTGCTTTTCAGGATGGAAAAAGAGATAGAATGTTTAATGTCACCCCAACAGGGATTTCATTTTTCACGTCAAATCCTTTGTTTACCATTATGGAGTTTTCATCTTCCGGCAGACTCAACATGCCGGAGTCATTAGTTATTTGATTGTCACTCGATCTTCTGGAATACAATTCAGGTACAAAACTGAGAGCTCCTTATGAACTAATGATAACAACATAGTTAGCAGTGTTGTGGTGTTTATAGCTTGAATTTTTAACACCTTGATTTCAGAAGGAGCTGGGCACTTGCGTAAAATTATCTGTGCAATCAATAAGCAAGCGTTGATGGCAAAATTAGCAATTCTTGTGAAACAGTTTGAAACACATGAACTAGAAATTGAGTCAAAAGCTTTGAATCCCGTTTGTATGCTGAAAGTGAGGAAAGCTGTTGGCTAGATCGAGATAGCAGGAAAAAAAAATGTCCATGTCATTGGGTCACTGTTGTTGCAGTATGTTGATGAACAAGAATTCATCCAAGGCGGTATTTTGCTTGGAAGGTCTAAACTTAAAAGCAAGGTAAAAGATCGGCCAAACGGTTACAAATTCCAGCTATGTGCTTAGCCTTAAGGAAACTGTTATATTGTAGATAGAAGAGAACAAGTTTGTGTACAAAACCATCGAGCTCTTGTCCTTGATGACTGTTTGTTGATCACATGCATTAAGGATTCAATATCTGTAAAACATGGAATAGTACGGTTCATCTTATTCCGACTATTTACATACAAACCCAGTATGATTGAACAAAATTCTGAGATAGCAATATTACGTTGCACCAGCATTATGGCTATCAAGCATAACAAAACTCAGAGCCTACAACTACCCCAAATCCAATGCCTCTGGCGGTGTTGGTATATGTTTTTATATATTTGAAATCATATCATCTTTCATCAAGAAAAAATTGTAGTAAGGGATTGACAAACTCTGACTCGAAAATTTAGCAAATGAGCTAGTCATAATACAAATATATAGAAATTTAAGGAAGCCACCCCTAGAAATGCAAATTTTAATGAGGTAGTAGTGTAAGAGTCATCCCAGGGGAATTCCTGTCATTTGCATAATAGGTCGGTGGAATCAGGTGATCAATTCAACGCATAAAAGTAAAGAACAAACACTGAACACAAACAACAACCGAAACGTTAAAGTCTAAAATTCTCAAAAAGTAGAAAACAAATACTACAGCTCATTTGCCTAATGGGCTAAGAAATTAGGTGAAAAATTCAACGTATATAAGTGGGGAGAAGAAGATGGACACAAAAAATCATTTACAAGTCTTAAGCTCTTAAAAGGTAAAAGATACTATTACAGAAAATGAGCAGCATGCACCTAATAAAAAAATCAAACTTTTTACAAAAACTCAAAACCTATGAATAAGGAAGCAATGAACATACTAAATTTAACCTCAGCACTCTAGCTGTTGAAAATGTAAGTTCTAAGACTTTTCCCAAGTTAGACTTTTCACGATCTAAACATGCAATCGTGAATCAAAAGTATATTATGACACCTAAAGTTAATCTAACAACATTAAGAGTACCAAATTGTGAGGTGACAATAAGATCTAAAGTAGATCTAACAACAGCAATAGAGAGACCACACAAAGAGGTTTCAAAAGCATGGCGAGAATTACAAGAGATAAAGAAATCATCAGCTTGGGAGATTGAAAAACCAAAACAAAAAGTGACAAGAAGTGAGGAGACTTTAACTGAAAGATCCTTTGGACCACCATAAAAAAGGAGTTCATTGCACTACCAGAACGAGATGAAGAGTTAAAGCCTGGAAAACAACAGACACAATGCATCCCACACACTTATAAAAACACAGACAATGCGATTCCTCAAGTTGGTCCAAGCACGTCAGCTGCTGTTGCGCTTAATAGATTTAGAAGTACACAAAGAAATTCCAACACCGTTTGGAGACACTTGGATCAAGTAATGTACCAATTCCAGCGTCTTCAACACAAAGAGTAATTGGACCTAAAATCATAATGTAATATATGGTAATTGGGGGCCTAAATCATGAATATGTAAGTAGTTAGTGAATAGTATAAATAGCCTGGACTCCTGTATATATTTAGTCAAAGTCTTAGTCTTGGTCAAGATCATTTGCTAGCAAAAAATACCACAGTGGCAATGAGGATGGGATTCGAAGTTTAACGAAGAATACCACTTACAAAAGGCGACATGGCAACGATAGGCCAGATTGGAGAGTATGTGGAAGGACGTGAAGAGTTTGACTGCTATATTGAGCGTGTAAAACAGTTCTTTGAAGCCAACAGCATTGATGAAAAGAAGCAAGTAGCAGTGTTTCTTACAGTTATCGGAGCTTCAACATATTGATTGTTGAAGAGCCTAGTGGCACCAGGAAGTCCAAGTTCGTTGAAGTTTTCAGAACTGGTGGGTGTGCTTAAAAGTCATTTTAGTCCCAAACCGTCGGTAATCGCCGAAAGATTTAAATTTCATGGCCGGTATCAGAAAGACGGTGAGTCAATTTCACAATATCTTGTAGAACTTAAGAAGTTAGCATCTACGTGTGACTTTGGCTCGTTCCTCAGTGAGTCTTTGAGAGACCGTCTCGTGTGTGGTTTACGGGACGGGACGGGGCAATTCAAAAAAAGCTGTTGTCAGTCATAGACTTAACGTTTCAGCGAGCAACCAAAATAGCTGTCGCAATAGAGATTGCTGATTAAAATACTCAACAATTTAAGCCGGCAGCTCAGTCGGAAGTTAAACATATTTCGCGACACACAGCTAAAACAGCTAAAGGCAAAGTATCTGTAAACAATCAAAATCAATTTCAAAAGCGAAAGAAAGCTCAAGGCCAAGAGGAGAATCAAGGACTAAAATTTTTTCGATGTACGGGAAATCATGCCCCAAATTTATGCAAATTTATCCAAATTTAACAATAAGCAGTGTTATTTGTGTTCGAAGACAGGAAATATTGCTAAAGTTTGTAAAGCAAAAAACCCGAACACTAAAACATTTAAAACGCACTATGTTGGGCAAGATGCGTATAGTGTTGAAGATTCAGTTGAGGAGGAGCTACGGTTTTACGGAGTTTATACTAAGCCTGAAGTAAATAAGTATCAGACTACAGTGCGGGTTAGCAATGAAGATATTGTAATGGAAATTGATACGGGGGGCGGCTGTTTCAGTTATTCCTGAAGAGCTCTATAGGGCAAAATTTATTCAATACCTTTTGTCTAAGTACAAAGTAGCTTTGAAAACGTATTCGGATGAGCATTTACAATTGCTTGGAGAAGTACAATTCCCGGTCTATTACCAGGGACAAAACGTTGAATTAAAAGCATTTATTGCAAAGGGTAATAATCCGGCATTACTTGGTCGAGATTGGTTGTCTAAGTTAAAGCTAGACTGGGCAAAAATTTTGGCTGTAAAGTCGAAAACGGTACCAGGTTCTGTTACGAAAGTGCTGGATAAGCAAGCAAGTTTATTTTGCGAGGGGTATGGGACTATTAGGGATTTCATAGCCCAGATTCATTTAAAGGAGAATGTCCAATCCAAGTTTTGCAAGGCTCGCCCTGTACCATTTTCCATGAGACCAGCCGTAGATAAGGAACTGGATCGTTTGGAAGCTGAGGGCATTATTTAGAAAGTAGTTCATAGCGAATGAGCTACACCCATTGTTGTAGTACCAAAGTCAGACAAGTCTGTTAGATTGTGTGGGGATTACAAGGTAACTGTGAATCCTTGCATTGACGTACCCCAGCATCCTTTATCAGCTGCGGAGAAGATCTTTGCATCTTGGACCATAGGGAAGTTGTTTACGAAATTAGATTTAGGACATGCCTAACAGCAATTAGAGTTGGATAAACAGGCACAAGAACTGCTTACCATTAATACCCATAGGGGTCTGTATTGCTATACTGGATTGCCGTTTGGAGTATCGTCGGCCTCAGCAATTTTTCACGCCGTTTTAGAGCGTATTCTTCGAGGACTAGATCGAGTGCGTTGCCGTCTGGATGATATTTTGTTGAATGAGAAGTCTAATGTAGAACATTTAAAACTTCTTGATGAGGTTCTCAGACGACTAGAGCAGCATGGAGTTAAATTAAAGAGGTCCAAATGTGTCTTTCTACAACCCTACGTCGAGTATCTAGGACATGGGGTGGATGAGAAGGGAATTCATGCTCTACCTCAGAAAGTAGAAGCTATTCGAAATGCTCCTGTTCCAACTGACGTAAGCCAATTGAAGTCATACTTTGGATTATTAAATTATGGCAAATTTATTCCAAATTTGTCCACGTTGCTTCGTCCCTTGCATGAGCTGTTGCAACAAAACGAACCTTGGCGTTGGACCCAGGCTTGCAAACAAGCCTTTCAGCAGAGTAAACTTAAATTAACGGACAGTTCATTTCTGGTTCATTATGACCCTAGTAAACAAATTAAGTTAGCTACGGATGCTTCTGCGTTCGACGTGGGTGCAGTAATCTCACACGTATTAGCCAATAGAAGTGAAGGGCCTATTGCGTTTGCATCTCGTACCTTAAGTTCAAGTGAAGGGAACTATTCCCAATTACAGAAAGAAGTGTTAGCGATTATTTTTAGCGTTAAGAAATTTCATAAATATCTGTATGGGTGAAAGTTCACGTTGGAGATTGATCATTAGCCGTTGGTGACGATTTTTGGGTCTGAGGCAGGAGTTCCAATCTTGGCAGTGGCCAGATTACAGCGTTGGGCAATTATCTTAGCCACCTACCATTATGTTATCAAGTACAGAAGATCGAGTAACCATGGTAATGCAGATGCGTTTTCTCGATTGCCTTTAAAAAGTGAGTCACCTGCGATTGGAGAGGAAGCCCAAGTGTTTTAGTCGTCCTATTTCGACGA
Source organism: Phenganax subtilis (assembly GCA_025434845.1). Lineage (NCBI taxonomy): Eukaryota > Metazoa > Cnidaria > Anthozoa > Malacalcyonacea > Clavulariidae > Phenganax > Phenganax subtilis. The sequence continues at coordinate 7,709 of JAOBYK010833098.1, forward strand.
AATACCTGTAATAGCCAGGCAGATAAGGGAAGCTACTAGCCATGATCCAGTGTTGTCACAAGTGCTAGAATATACATTGAATGGATGGCCAAATGTAATACAAGTTGAGGATCTCCGACCGTGTTTCGCACGTCCAACTGAGTTGTCGGTTGCCCAGGGGTGTGTCCTGTGGGGACAGCGTGTGGTGATTCCTCCAAGGTATCATAGCAAGGTTTTGTATGATTTCCATTATCAACATCGCAGTATGTGTTGAATGAAGACGTTGCAGTGTAGTATTTGTGGTGGCCAAAGTTGAACGAAAATAGCGAGGTCAAAGTTTTAACCTGTCAGGTTCGTCAAGCAACCTTGAAAACTTCACCAGCTGCGCTGATACATCCGTGGAACAGGCCCCGTCAACTGTAGAAAAGGATGCATATAGGTCATTTTGAGTTTGAAAAAGACGTTTATCTGATTGTTTTGATAGTAATTCTAAGTGGACAGAGGTGATACCAACGAAGTTGATGACAGCGTCAAATACGATTGAAATTTTATGGGGCTTGCTCTCTTCTTATGGATTACCTGAAACCATCGTCTCTGATTATGGCCCGGGATTTGCCAGTAAAAAATACAAACAATTTACCCAAGTCAATGGTATTAGACACATAGTAAGTCCACCATACCACCGAGCCTCGAATGGAGCAGCGGAACGAGCCGTGCAAGTGGTCAAACAAGCGTTCTGAAAACAAGTGCTGGACATCGAAAATTCCGGTCGCAGCATACAACATCGATTGGCGAATTTTTTGCTGAAGTATCGTTGTGCACCACACAAAGTGATGAGACAATCCCCTGTGGAGTAGTTGTTGAAAACACCGCTGTGCAACTCGTTCAGCTTGTTGAAGCCGAATTTGAGACAATGAATCAAGAAACAGCAAGACAATCAATTAGAGAATCAGGCTAGTAACCGACAGCCAAGAGAATTAGTGGCAAATCAATCAGTGTGGGTTCGGAATTTTTGAGGTAGGAGAGAGAAGTGGGTTCCAGAGACCATCGTGAGTGAACTGAATCCACAAATATTCGAAGTTCGAGTGCGGGCAGAGATTCGAAAAGGTCATATGGATCAATTGGTCGCGTCAACAGACAAGATTTGGGATTATGAAAAAAGAAGCTTGTTGGTCGTTAGATGGGGAACCAGGACCAAGTTCTAGTCGAGAAGATCCGACGGGGTTAGTTCTGAGTCAAAAACAAACACTGGAGAATAGATCTACGGAAGAAGAATCCATGGTGCTGCAGCCCAAGATTGATAGGAGAGATCAGACTTTGAGAGAGCCGGCGGTAAGTTGTAAGTCTGAATTAACAATCACAACTTCAGAAATTGTAGGCGAAAATTGCCGGTATCTGTTACGAGTAAAGAAACAACCCGAACGATTAGTGTATCCATAGTCTAATCATATCTAGAATGACTGTATGCAAATAAGATGACTGCTATAGGAATTTAAACTTTATAGGGAATTTAGATTTTGACAATTGAGAAGAATATAAAAAAAAAGAATGGAAACAGTAGGTGACAAGATTCATTGTAAAAAAAAAAGGAGGAGAAAGTGTAATATATGGTAATCGGGGGTGTAAATCATGAATATGTAAGTGGTTAGTGAATAGTATGAATAGCCTGGAATCCTGTGTATAGTTAGTCATAGTCTTATTTTTGATCAAGATCATTTGATAGCAAGAATATTACACATAAGACCTATAACAAAACCAAAGTAATTAAATGAGCTGCTAATTGGCATATTTCCTCAGGAAATCGGTGATAAGTTCAACGTATATAAGTAGCGACAAAAGAAGCAACAGAAACCAAAACCAAACAAAGACGTTGCTACAAGAACTATACAATAACAACAAAATTATGAGTGAGTATACTAAAGCAGAGGACGTGCCGATTAATACAGCGAAGGAGACTGTGAACGACATGCCCTTAAGAATTAAGAAACGAAATATTAACTTTGACCTTATGAAAAAATATGTATTCTCTTTTAAATGAAACTCTCAAGAGAGACATATAATGACGCAAAAATTAAACAAATTTTTAAGCGATACAAAAGAGGTAAAACAAGAAGTGTTTATATAGAAGGGTATTAAGAATGATGTCATGAGTTGAAAGAAAGCTTCAGTACCAAAGCAACGCGGGGAAATATCTAGTGTAAAGAAATCGATCACAAAAACAAGCGCAACGCAACCACAATAACAACAACAAAAGAAACAAACAGTGGCAGACAGATTAAAACAGCAAAAACAACCACCTACCGCGAAACGAAGAACAAGACTTACGCGCCTATTGGATAAACCAATAAGAGACATCAGAGCTCAACCTTCAATACCAACAAAATACGTAAAACCAATTTTAACACCTACACCAACTCCAAGGACTAAGAAGCAAACAGCTAAAAATAAACTAAACGAATATTACGATTGGTTGGTTGATTACATTCCAAAGAAAGCAAGAAAATAAGTTTTAGATAGTCATAACAAGATGAAGAAGCAAGTTATCAGATTTTTTAACGTACCACAACCCCCTCCACCAACACCACCACCCCCACCACCACCACTACAACTTCATCTACTACGAGTACCAAAAATAGAACCCATTCTATAAGTTGAGGAATGGGAGGAAGCTCTAGCTGGAAGAGCAAGAACGCTAATGATAAAAGTGTAGCAATGCTTATCTAAGCTAATAAAGTAAGTACAACACGTATATTTATGTGGAGCTTCTAACGTAAGTCTCGAGCACACGCATCAATGTTTTTACACACTTCCCTGTCACATGACCTGTGACATCATACTACATCCTCTTTTGTTTGAAACCAGCTCGGACTGTACATAATTTATGGCAGCGAGCATCAAAAGAATATCAAGTTTCTTTAAGTCTTAATTACAGTAAGTGTCTTCAATCAACACTTGTTATACTTTGCTTTCATAATAGTCAGGTGTTTTAACTACTCTTCCGGATCTGGTTCTATGTGTAGGGTTTAAAGCTTCGTCATTTCTTGCTGCCTCTGTCGGTGGGTCAGGAATTGAAGGCAGGACTTCGTCTTCAATCAGTGGCTCGTCTACCTTCAACAGGTCTCTTCAATTTCTTCTGTATATAGCATCACCACTTCGAACAATATAGAATCGAGGTTCTGCAGCAACTTCAATTACGACTGCTTGAGACTAAAAACCATTTCTTGTTTTAATTCTAACCACATCTCCTTCTTTTAATGGTTTTAATGATTTAGTTCCCTTGTTGCAAGTCTTGCTCTGATTGTCCTTGTAATGTTGAAGTCTTGCATTGACTTTTCCTGGATCTTGAACCTGTGGTTGGAGAAGTTCCTCCAATATTGGCAACAGGGCTTTCGAGCGTCTGGACATCACTCGTTGAGCAGGACTTCCAAGGACTCCATCACTGGGTGTGTTTCTGTATTCTAGCAGGACTAAGTAGGGACCTTTTTGTTGATGGTTAGCCTTTTTCAGGAGAGCTTTGGTAGTCTGAACGGCCCTTTCTGCCATCCCGTTGGACTGTGGGTGGTAGGGTTAGCTTGTTGTATGTTTGAAGCTCCATTCTTTGCTGAACAACTCAAAATCTTGGCTTACGAATTGTAGGGCATTGTCAGTGACCAATTCATATGGAATTCCATGTCTGGCCATCTAAGATTTCATACCTGAAATGACAACAGATGTGGTCGTTGTGGGCAGTAAATCTATTTCGAAAAAGTTGGAATAATAGTCCACCATCAGAAGATAGTCTTTACCCTCTAGCTGAAACAAGTCAGCACCAAGTTTGGCCCAAGGTCGAGCTGGTACACTGTGGCTCTGGAGCTCTTCTCGTTGTTGTTGGGACTTGAAACTGTTGCATACTTCACCTTCCCAAACAACACGCTCAATGTCTCGATCTAATCCTGGCCAATATAACAACTCTCGGGCCCGCTTCTTGCGGGCTTCAATGCCGAGGTGTGCTTGATGGACTGCGAATACCATTGCGGAATATAGTGAAGACGGCACAATAAATTTCTGTCCTTTGAATAGAATACCGTCATAGGTAGAACTTTGTTCTTGAGACTCCGAATATGAAAGAAGGCCTTTTTTTACCTGGTGCTTGTATTTTGGCCACCCTGTAAGAACAACAGTAAGAAGAGGTTTCTGCACTGGATCTTTGCTGGTACTTTCTTTCAATTCTGTGAGACGAGCAGTTGAGATTGGCAGGACTATAGATACTTCAAATTCTTCATTTCCACTCTCTGGTTCTTCTGGCATGTAGGTTCGACTAAGAGCATCTGCTAAGTAGAGCTCTTGTCCTCGTTTATAGTGGACGTCCAAGTCGTATTTCATGATTGTCATGAGCATCGTTTGCAATCTCATTGGGCTTTTGTGTACAGGTTCCTGAAAGATTGCCTCCAAGGGCTTGTGGTCGGTCTAAACGTGCACTTTTCTTCCATAGATGTAATAATGGAACTTTTGGCAACCATACACAATAGCTAAAAGTTCTTTCTCGATTTGTGCATAGCGTTTCTGCGTTTCAGTTAGTGCACGGGAGGCAAAGGCAACAGGTTGACTTTCTTGGAGGAGGAGGGCACCCAGGCCTTGACTGCTGCTGTCGACAGACAACACGATTGGTTTGTGGACATCGTAGAATTTCAGCACAGGCTCTTTGACAATGGCTTGTTTGAGCTGAGCAAAAGCTTGGTCGTGTTCGTGCTGCCAAGACCAAACTGCACCTCGTTTCAGCAGTTGTCGAAGGGGTGCAGCCTTGGTCGATAGATTCGGAATAAACTTCGCCAGATACTGTATCATCCCCAGGAATCTGTGAAGTGCTGGTTTGTCTGTGGGTGTTGCCATCTCAACAATTGCTCGAATCTTCTCAGGATCTGGTTGTACGCAATTACATGTCAAACGATGGCCAATGTAACTAAGGGATTGAACTTGGAGTTTCGACTTCTCTTTCTTCAATTTAAGGCCAATTTCTCGAGTGGTCATCATGCTGTTGGTCGTCTTTGCCCCGCACTAAGATATCATCCATGATCACCTCTACGCCGACAACATCCTTGAAGAGCTCGCTAATGGTTTTGTGAAATACCTCAGGTGCAGACGATATGCCAAAGGGTAAACGAATAAACTTATAACGCCCAAATGGTGTGTTGAACGGTGTCAGGTTGCTGGATTTGTCGTCTAGTTGAATCTGCCAGAAACCGAAACTGGCATCAAATTTGCTGAATACTTTCGCTACTGGTAAACGAGATACTACTTTTTCAATGGTAGGAATTGGATACTGCTCACGTTTGATAGCCTTGTTCAAATCTTTGGGATATATACAAATGTGGACTTTGTTGGGTTTCACCACAGTTACCATCGAAGATACCCAGTCGGTGGGGTGGCTTACTGGTTCTATCACACGAAGCCTTTCCATTCTTTCAAGGTCTGTTTTGACTTGAGTTCTCAATGCCGCTGCTACCCGATGAGGCGCGTGCGCCACTGCCTGGACCTCTTCCTGCAAGCTGATGTGATATGTACCTGGTAGTTTACCTAGACCTTGGAATACATCATTGTAATCTTCAAAGTGTTTTTGTTCTGGAAATAAGGTGTTAATTCTTTGGATCAGTTTCAACTCTTTGCAAGTTTTCAGACCAAGGATTGGAGTAACTTTCTGGTTGACTTAGTAAAAATGGATCTTGTGCACTTCATTGTTCTTAACTTACACGTCAGATAGGTTTCGCGGCAAGTATTCATTTTGTCGCCTGAGTATGACACAAGTTTCACCCCCGTGGAAGAATACACATGCTGCTTGCTTGGCTCCTCAAATGTTGTGAGAAGTGTGGAGTAAGGCCAAACGGTACATTTCGCACCTGTGTCTATCTTAAACTGCACCGTTGTGCCATTAATATCCAGAGTTGTATTCCATTCGTCATCGCTGCTGGATACTTGATCAATCAAAACATTACTGGCCGCGTTATCAGTTGATACAGCGCCAATAAATAATTCAACATCGGTAGTCTCCATTGTGTGTGTTGCGCGCTCTTTTTGACGGCCAATTTTTAGGAAATGTTTGAGTTTCTTACAGAAATTACACCGTTTCCCATAGGCAGGGCAACGTCGTGGATCATGCACAATTCCACAGTTTTGGCAACGTGTTTGAGGATGCTCGTGTTGTTTACCAAATTGTGAGGATGTCTGACCTTTCGAAGCCAGTTGTTGACCTTCCGGTTGATGGCCTTCTTTGGTTGTAGCTCTTGAGCTGAATTTTCGATCAAGAATATTGACATCTGTGGTTTCACTTTTAAGTTCCTTTAGATGCGCTTCAGACCTTTCGCTAGATCGGCAAATATCGAGTGCTTTCTGGAGATTTAACTTTGGCTCGCGGAACAGTAATCGTCGAACTTGATCCGATCTAATTCCAGAAACTATGCGATCTTTGATAAGATCATCAGCGAGGGCTTCAAATTCACAATTTTCGCTTTTATTCGAAGATCTGTTACATACGCATCGATATTTTCTGTACTTCCCTGATTTCTCGTGTTGAAAACGTGACGCTCGTAGGTCACATTTTTCTAGGGAGAGCAATACTCTTCGAACTTTTCAAGTAAAACTTTGGGATCTTCATTGCTCTCATCTCCCGTGTACTGAAATATGTTGAATACTTCCACTGCTTCTGGTCCTGCTAGATTAAGTAAAATGCACGACTGTTCTTCTTTAGACTTCTTGTGTAATCCTGATGCTTTCATGTAGATTTGAAATTGTTGCTTAAACCGGCACCAATTCTCGGCCACGTTGCCTGCGAAGCTTGACGCTGACGGTTTGTTAAAACTCTCTGCCATTTCGTTTCAAAACTGGCTAATGTAATGCCACCGCTGCCACCATGTAGCAATGCCTATCTAAGCTAATAAAGTCAGTACAACACGTATATTTATGTGCAGCTTTTAACGTAAGTCCCGAGCACACGCATCAATGTTTTTGCACACTTCCTTGTCACGTGACCTGTGACATCATACTCCAAAAAGGTGAGCCCCGCAACGAGCCGTACAAGTTGTTAACAGTTTGGCTCAAAGACGTGCTCACAAACTTTCTAAAGATGCAAAAGAGTGAGAAATAAAAATGTCGTTTGTGTGTAACATGTTTAGAGTAGACCCAGCTATGGGTGAGATAGACAATTAATCCGTGGACTTCTTCAGCTCTGGATACCATAGAATATTAAGAGGCACAAACGATGAAGAAACTTACAATAGGATGGTAGGCAAGATGCTGACCTCATTCGAGAAAAAGCAAATCGAAGGCTTTAGACGGCAATTTAAGTCAAAAGTACACTATTTGATCCCCTCGGCAAAGTATAAACCTCTCAAAGGTTCTTCCCCTGTGGAAACAATGGAATGGCTTGCAAATAAAAAGGCTATAATAAACCCAAATAATGATTTTATAGATAATGAGAGTAGTGCGTTGGACCAAAAGTGCTTCCAATAGGCCGTGAACATAGCAATAATTAAAAGATCAGGAGATAGGCATCGAGATATTACAAAAAAGAGAATAAAAGAATCTGCAAGAGCTCTAGATTGGACTAATATTAGATTTCCAACTCTTATAAAAGATATAGAGATATTCGAGAAGAGAAACAGCATAAAAATTCCCGTGTTCGTTCACCAAAGGAGAACAGAGTTTCTCTGATTGGTCATATCCATGATGATCAAGATATCCAACTTTTACTATTAGAAGAAAAACATCTCTGGATAATCAACAACATGTCCAGATTAGTGGAATCAGAGGAAACTAATAGAAAATGTAAAATCTACTCGTGCGATTGTTGCATGCAATACTTTGGAAAGGAGGATATACTATCAGAACCTAAGGAGTACTGCTGACTTCACGAGCGATGTAAAACGCTGCATTGAGACCGAGGCACCTTTATCGAGTTCAGAAACTACGATCGTACGATGTAACTTCCGTTTGTGATCTACGAAGATTTCGAGTGCTTCTCGAAGCCAATGGAGAAACATTTAGGCAAGCGCAGGACATAATATCAAAAACATATACCCAGAGGGCCTTGCTCTTACGTGAAATGTGATGATGACTCTACATACCCACAAAAATAGTCCACTACACAGCAAAGACTGAAGATGAGGATGTAGCTAAGTATTTGCAGATAAGAAAGAGCAAGCAGTACACAACCTGTATGATCAGTTTAGATTCCCAAGAGGGGCAGACCTCACCAAGCAAGAGGAACAAGTTTTTAAGCAAGCCACGCATTGCTTTGCTTGCAAAGAAACCTAAAGGAGAAAATTATGCGAATAAGACCATTGCCATCCACTTGAAAAATATAGAGCTGCAGCTCATAGCAAGCGTATTTTAAAATTGAGGAGGTCAAAGTTCATTCCAGTGATAGTCCATAGCTTAGAAGGTTATGGCTCTCAGGTCTTTCTTGTAGCACTTCAAACACACCCGGTAAAATCAACTGAATTTGGAATGTTTCATAATTTGTTATTAATTGAATTTGAGCTAAATTTTAGGTTAAATCTGTAATTACAACATCGTCTTTATTTTTTTTGAAAGCAATGTGAACGATTTGTTGAACTTTTCAGCACTTCGCAGTTGTCCGTGCCAAAGTCAGCTCTAAAATGTGGTCATGCTATGCAAATTTTCCATCATCATCATTTTTCATATCTTTGGAAACTGCTTGTGTTTGCAGACTATGAGCACAAAAGAAATTGCACAGCCTGAGCAAATGTTCGGCTTGGCGAAGCCACTGTCGGTAGTAGTTGCTCTACAGAGAGGATTTTTGGGCAGGTGTTGTTCTTTCCTCAATTCTTTCAATGCTTCTTCAACCGATCACTGAAGATTATGATTTTAGATAAAAGTAAATGTTCTTTCATTCTGTTTCATTTCGTTTTCTTATAATTTTTTTTCATCATCTTTGCATTTAATTTATCAATTTTGAAATGTGGGATCTTGTTTTTTCAAATTGATTTGGATAAAATCATGAAACTTTTATCCATTTTTTTCATGTAATTCTCGTTTTGCTTATTTAAATATAATGATAAAATTAATCATAAGACGGCAGAATGTACTACTGAGAATAAATAGAAAAAAAATTTGAGCTCCCAGTATATGTTGACACACACAAAACAAATGCAGCTTTATTTAGCCTAGATAATCAGCTACTTTTTGAGCAGAATTCAGAACAGCAGTGTATTGCAATGACTTTGCACTCCTTGATATACATAAATGCAAATGGCGGTAGCTTTGCAAACGAATAGTAATTTTTCATCAAGTTTTATACCAATGGCTTTAAGGAGTTGTTTACACGCACAAATTTTTCTTTTATCTGTTGACTCACAGAAGATTGCTAAGTCAAAGTAATATATACAGTTTACAGCAATGTCAACATTTTTCAGCGTATTTTTTACAGGCTTCGCCTCCTGTCTCATATCAGGGAGGTACATTACGACTGTTTTACTCTAGCTTCTGTTTTGAAAACATTCGTTAGCGGCAGAATGGTGACGAAAGTTGCAGCAAGAATATCCTCATGTAACGTGATCTCATTACCTTTAACTAGTTTTGCTCTGAAAAGCACTCTAGAATATTTACAGTTTTTGAGCTTTTGGAAAAGATAAACTATTGTTGATTTGAAGGGAAATAATGAATATATAAAGTGAACGTGTTCATTTCAAACTTAGTTTCTTTTAAAAGGGAAGGCGGAGGGAATGCATTTATCAGTCTAGTTATTAAATATATCGAAGTTAACCAGTTCCTTTTTCATTTTTTAATTTTATGGGCACTGTACAATTTCTCTTTAATTCATGTTATACTTTTAAAGAGAAATTAAGCATTCAATTGATTTCTTTGCATTGACATGTAATCAAACAATATCCTGAATCAAAACAATGCAAATTTTACTGGAATTTTAGTTCAGACACAGATGAATATTTGCTAGAAAATGGCAATATTGAAAATATTGATGATGTTTATTATGAACAAAGACAAGAACTAATTGATGATGACATGAGTTCTTCTGGTTATATGGCTTTTTCGAGTCACATGAAATACGATTATTTTTGTTGATTTTATGTAATCTTAAACAAAGTTTAAAAGCTGTTTAGATGAATCCCACGTAGCTACCAATTCTCAAAACTTGACCTTGCTTTCCAGTTTGATATCACTAGCCACGATCTCAAATGCAAGATATTTTGTGGACATCCCTGAGATTTTTTGTTGTCGTGTTTCACAAAGACACCTCCAAAATATTTTTTATAGCAGAATTGTTTTAGATCAAAGCTGTTTTCAGGTGAAGATGGTATCTTCGCTCATAACCAACAAACAGTCCCAGAGGACAATGCTGTGTTGACAGATTGGACCAAGAATCACTGAGAGATCCTGTCCATCGAGAGAAATACTGTGAGCCGGGACACTCTTACATTCAAGAAGTTGACAACCTATGCAAACCAGGTCGAGACTGTTTCCTATCACAGCGAAGTATACAGCCCCATAGGTTTCATTTTGATGCTGAAAAATGCAAATAGAAGAAATCCACCCAAGATAATCCAAATGAAACCCTAGAACGATATTGCTTTTATTGTTCACATGGAAAGATACAATAAAGTTTCATTTAATAAAGTCAAATTTCTTCTCTACGGGCATGCAGGACCAATGGTTGTTGCCCACAAGACCCAGTTATCTGATGACTACTGAAAAATAGGTCCTGATGGACCATACGACAAGAAGCAAGGTCAAAACATACTGAGTAGCAGGTTCCTGATCTTTCTGTTGCAAAACCAAGTGAAGACCTTAGTTAAGCTAAGAAAGAAGAGATTATACGATCGATGTTAAAATTTATTCCCCATTTTGTTAGAGAATTTATGCCACCTCTTGTCTGAATTACTGCTAAGATCCATGTAGTATTAAGAGAGACCGACAGGTATTGTAATTGAGGATGCTCTGTTTCAGTTTGTAAGCCTTGTGATAAAGCAGGAGGAAGTTCATGTTTTGGGTTCACTCTGCAAGAGAGATACCATTTTCAAATATTTATTACGCATATGAACGTGGGAAACCTTTCTTGTAGTTTAGAAATATAGTGGTTAAGACTTTTATTCTTTATGTAACTGTCCCCAACCGTTTTAGTAAGATTAGAAGAGTAATTTTAAAACTTTTGTCCTAGATAAACCTTTGTAGCTTTGTACTCTGTAAATATTCAGAGTCACAAAGGTCTATCTGCAAATGTTGTACCACTGTTTCCCAGCATTCATTGTGGGTAGCAACAAAAAACACATGTATGAAACACCTTAGCCTATAGTTTGTACTAGCCCAAAACTGTTTGAGTAAAAACTATATTGAATTTCGATTATGCCAACGCAAAGTTTTATTTGCCTTTTTCTCAAAGTTGGTGAAATGGAGATAGACCTTCTTAACCCTTAGCCGATGCTGTGTCCACACGATAGTTTTTAAGTTAGATTTGCAAGATGGCCTAGAATAGACACTTTTCTAGCCTGCTCGCAGCCTGGAATTTTTAAGGTTTGGATAATTCCAGTCTGTCAAACTGCACGCATAATCGTGTTCCGTGACGTACCACTTACAAGGACATAAGTAGTCTTCGCTCATTGGTTGATTTAGCAATTATATTTAAGAATTTTTGAGAAAGGTTACGATTGGTGTTAAACTATAATTGTGATAATTAAACGTGAACGAAGGAATTCTTTAATTATTGTAATTTGCAAGCATAGCGTTGAGAAAAGTAAGCAGTATTTCTTTTAAAAGTGATCGCTGGACCAATGCGTTTGCAAGTGTTTGCTCTGCGCTCTGTTTGGTGCCTCAGCAATCCATATTTCGTGCTGCCTGTTAAACAAATATTTCATCTTTTCGATGATGGCGTTTTCTTGAGAAACAAGATTCGTTCTTTTTTTTAAGTTTGTCTAAACATTGTGGACAAATGTAGCTCAATGAATATGGTGCTTTGAACAGCAGTTCCCGAATGGCGCTTTTTCTGGTAAATTGAGACTTCCCATTGATTAAATATCTTTCATGCGACAGTTTAATCACACGTTAACCCAATACACGACAAGTGGAAAGGTCAGGAAGGTCCGCATTTTCGACTCCATAAATATTAATGTTCGAGGCTTCGAGCTTTCAAGTGCCGGAAATAAACTTTTTCTTACAGTGATTAGTCATGCAAAATTTATTTAATTATGCACAAACATAATACGCCAGTGTACGTCACGGAACACGATTATGGGCACAGTTTAGCAGACTGGAATGATCCAAACCTTAAAAATTCCAGGCTGCAAGCAGAATAACACTTTTCTACATACTGATATGGATGAGACAGTCGACATCCTTAACTTGAGGCCCATATCACAAAACAGCGATTGTCATTTGGAAGAGGGAGTCCTAAATGCTCAATCAAAACTTCCACCTGCAATCATGTCTTGGTTTACCCTCCCAGTATTTGGATGAAAATAATATTATGAATACACGAGCCTCAAAAGATGCTCCGTTTTTAGCTAACCTACTTGGAAATATTGGACGAAGACCTTATTTTTAAACAACTAGAACGTTGGAAATGACACATGTAAAAAACTTTCAAATACAAAGCATGCTCCTGATGAAGACAAAATTTACTGAAATGAAACGTAGGGGCTTTTTTTAGCTGTTGAAACCGTATCCTTAAGGCATGGACTAGACTGCACCGAATAGATTAAGACAACATCAGCTGTAGCTAACCGTTGTCAACAAAGTTAAGGAAAGAGCATGGGATACAAATACAAATATACTTACCTAGCCAATCACATAGTTATTTTGGTTGGAGATGAATTGAGAAACCGTTATGGAAAATTAGTGAGAGCAGTAAGATTTTGAATGAACAGGGGATCAAATGGGTTTCAGTAGAAGTGGAGAGGTCGCTAGTAATAGAGCTGCAAAACCAACTATTTTCATAGATTTGATTTACGGCCCAGTCTATATACTGTTTCTAATTCAATTTAAGTTTTTTATAAGATTTTAAGAGGGAGAAGCATTTAAATATGAGGCAAATTGACAATAAGTTATAGGTGTGCTTTAAATTAAAATTTGGCAAACTTCTTGAGCTTTTTTTTTTCGAGTTTGAATCAAACAGTCAGGTAAGTTTTTGTAAATGAAAATTTATGATTTTTTTTGAACGATGCATGTCTATTTAGTTGGTGTGGATGCTAATGGTTAAGAATAATTATACACAACCATAGCGAACCTCATCTATGCATCATCTGTTTTTGAATGTTTGGGAATTAAAAGTAATCGATTTCAATATGTTGGGAGCCGCATTTAAATACCATGTAGACCCTGTTAACACTAAAGCAAAAGTTCCAGATCTATAACACAATCCGGATTTCTTGTCTGCAAGAGTTCAGTGTATTGTTTCGGGTTCGGTTGTTTACACTTTGGTTTGCATCTTCCTCAGAAGTTGGTGGGTAATTATATCTTGGCCCAAGAAAATCAGTAATTGCAATGCACATCCATCTCAACCTGATTGTTATGCACACCTTAAATACCCCAAGGGCATTCGCAACTTTTATGGATCTGCCATCATTGGAATAAAAGTACAAAGTAATGCCCACTTGTGTTTCTACAGATATTGGTTTCCGCATTTGTGTTGTTTGTTTTTCAACATAACGTCGAACCTCGCCACATAGTGATATAAACTTCGTACAAGACATTCTAAAGTTCACTTTCCACTCATGTTCTGGAGAGAGTCCATTAAGCAAGTTTTCCCACCAAATACGTGCGCCTCCCGACGAGATCAAACATTGTCGTGGTGACAAGGCACGCCGTTTTTTTCAAGTATTCTGGTCCATATTATCATATTTTAAAGTATCGTGCGTTTTCTTCTGTATGTATGGGAAACCAACATCATATAAATCGCATTTTTTGGATAGGGTTTAAGAAAACAATCTTAATTTCAACCAAATCCATGCTTTTGTTATCAGCCGTCTTGAATTATTGGTATTTGGACTTGTTAGGCTTTGGTGTTTACATGCAATTCGTTTTCGGATTTAAAGTTTTCGGATACGAAGTTCCTACAAACTTTCTCAGACTTAAAATTTCCGGTTCCATCCTATATGCACACTAATTTTGGATCAGATTCATCCTCGCTAGTGTAACGACAAAACGAATCCGATATATAATGTTGTGGATTTGTGACGAATCCGGAGTAATTTGCCCAAGTGTAATCGGGGTCGTAGTGGTACTACCAGACTGATCAGTGTCAGCTAAATTTCTGTGCCTATCTTTGTTCTGTGTTTTAAGGTTATGTTGAACTAGATATCGCACTTGTATGGAATTAGTCTAAACGTTATCAGACTTTTTTATTTTTTATTCAATAACAAGTCAGTATTTTTTACCATTCAGAGAGGTATTTTTTTGGAATTCAAACTTTTTCTCATCATTAGCAAATTTTTCTTATCCGCACCCTACACATCTATCTCAACTGGTTGTTATGGTTTTCTATAAAACCAAAGTAGGATTAAAATTGTGTCTTGTTTAGTACAATTTTTGCAGCGTGTGTACGCGGAAGGATACGCTCCAGAGGCCGGATTCTTGTTTAGCACTCAAAAATTTAAAAAAAAAGGCTAAATTTAGTTGCTATTTCAGTGCCTTCCAGTTTTCGCAGAGAAACATGAATGATTCATGCAGTGTTAGTCAAAGTGCTTTCACTGTACAATTATAAATTGCTCAATGGTTATGATAACAATTTAGGTGAAATCCTTTTGCAATATCTGTCCAATGGTTAGCAAAAGATGCTTGGAAGAATTATAAATACTTTAGTAACTTCTCGAGCTCAAAATATAAAAAATCAGTTAATAAACACCTTCAAACATTGGGAGAGCCGAGTGCTTTATTGCAAGTTTTCAATTTTTAGAGTACTGCAATGCTTGAAAACAGTTTTAAAGATAAAGAAACAAATTGGATCGTGGTCAATGAAATTCGAAAATCAATTAAAATGTTTCACTTCAGATTTTTCTTCAGTTTTTGGCTCTTTTGGAACGGTAGGAAGAAACGTCGCAGTGCTACCAAACGCTCTCGAATACTAATGTCCTCTGGCTTTATGACATTTGAGTTATTACTTCGCCTAATTCAATGGTATTTGTGAACTGTATAAGGTAATTATACGTCACCTCTTTTAGTACTTACCCAAAGAAAGGATCTACTGCCATCCAGTTTGATCCCCAAGAGCGTAGCTGCACTAGCAGTCTTTTCTGTTTGCCATTTAAGCTTGAAGCATAAATACCAAAATATGAGCGCCAGAACACTCGACGTTTAAGCCAATCAATTGCTATCGAAAATATTATAGAAGCACCACCATTCAAAATAAACGTTTTGTCAGGACCATCAAGGGTTGCCTTGTATATGACACTTCCATCACCAAAATACATTTCATTGTCCAATTGAACAATATCCAACCCAAAAGAGTATCCAAGATCTGACATGATGAATGTTGTATGAAGAGTGCTCAGGTCAGTGGCCAGAATCCCGGTAGATGTTTTGGAGAGTATGTAAGGTTGAGGGAAGACACCTGTGATATGGCAAATAATAAGAAAAACCTTGGAAAACGTTTTTTCTAACATGAGGGCTGTTTGTTAAGAAGCTTTGGGCAATTGTTAATTGGTGCCGGATGGAAATATTGTTGAAAAACTTGGGTGATTTGTATTAGAAAGGAAAGTAACCATTTGTATAAGACAAGAGCTACCTTTGTAAAACATGTGTCCTTTCCATCAACGGAAAACTTTTTGTTCGGTTCAAAGCTTGATCTTTAGTTAAAAGTTTTTAAAGTAAAGTGCAATGAAGGGCTTTTCTATCTTTTGGGCCCTTCGACCTCTTTTGACCGTCTAAGAGTGGCAACAATTTCAAATCCACTGAAGCAACTTGCCCTCGGTGGTTTTTTGAATTTATGCTTTGTCTTTTGATAATTATTAAAAGTACCAAAGAAGGAAATCTAATAATTGGTAACATTTCGTTTTAATAAATGTATGATCTTTTATATAATAAGATACAGTAATTGGCCAAATGCTGCTGTGAATAACCGGTCACATTTGTTGTAAATTGTTCTTTTGTATTGTAATATCTGTGTCAAAGCTTATAAAATAAATAAATAAAATACATGTTAAAGACTGCATTAGTTTTAGGCTCAAACATTCGTGAAAGAGCATGTAAATGTACATAGCGCTTTGAACGAAAAGGTGAATAACAAGCATTCAAAAGAAATAAAAATTGTCAGTATAAGTGCCAGTGAGATGTATGCTCTGCGCATCTGAAAATTTTTCACCGATTTATGAAGTTAACTTTTTCAGTCATCTTTACTTCGTTGCCTGTGCCATACAAAGATGTTGAAACAATAAAGCCACTAAAGACACAGAGGTTTATGGGAATGAAAAAAGGAGATGGAGGTGATTTTGTATCTTTTGATATTGAACGTGTAAAACATGTGCAGAAAATGGCATATATATGCATTGAAGAGGGAGGTCGCTTTTGATACAGACGCTGAGAAATTTTGTCATCTGAACCGGGGTGCGTAAAGGAAACTATGATCATTGATTTAATTGAGTTAGCTGCATTGTGAAGGAGACCGAAAAACGAAGAAGAAATAGACTACTTTGAGGGTTCAAGTGAAAACTCTGTTGTTTCAAGCATTTTTTATGTGATATTAGGCACCTTTAGGAGAACGTTTGTTCTGGTTATTCTACACTCTTTTTCTTAATTTGTATGAATAGCTATATAAATGTACAATACAGGTGCATTAAAATGGAATATGAAACTTCATGACTATCAACTGTTATCCTTTTTCCTGCTGATCAAGCAAATAGCAACAAACATTGGCTTCTGGTACAGGGCTTATGGCTCCCTCAGTGCATTCAAATGATGTTATCGAAAGCAGCCTCCGCTCTCTTCTCTCATGATCAACCAGTAATTAGTGCTCATTGCAGTGCAATAGCTTTATATACGGTAAACCCAAGCGCTTTACATAGAGTTTTGACAACTTTCGTAATAAAATGCTTCTCTGCTGACCTACTCATTGGACCAATCAATAATTTGTTTCTGCTGTACAATTTGCATTGCATCCTAACAAACAAGCACATCACAGCTAATGAGTTTAGCTTGCCATATGTGTGGGCGGGATTCTAGTTGAATGCCAAAAAATCTAAATTTTCTAAATAGAACTTGTGGCATAAAGGGGACCTATTACTTTGTCTATCTGCTGTTTACATTCACCGTCTCTAAGGTATCAAGATAAATTATTATTACTTTTTTTAATATCAACAACAACAAGGGTCTAGTGTTAATTGGTGCACTTCGTTTGTACAATGATATATTTCGTTGTTGAAATATCCATACCTTTTTGTAGCAATGCAGCAAAGTATTGATTATGTAAGACAATTCTTCATGTTGGTGATACTTAGTTGGTGTCAGGATATCTGCTCGGTATACTAGAGAAGACTTAATTAGTATTCTCTTCAACGAAGTATCCTAGACATAACGATTTACAAATGCTAAGCAGTTGTATAACAGTTCCTTTTTATATGAATGGCTCTAGTAGTTTAGATGATTTTGAACTAGGATTTTTCTCAAATTTGCTCTATTCCTTTAAACCGGCATAAACCACGCACATAATGTTGGAGAATTGTAGATGTTCTCGTGTTCATCAGAATAACAACTTCTGTTTTTAATACGACTATCAGTGAGACTCTTTGCGCACTGGAGTCTTCAAATCAAAGTCTTGCTGCTAAGAAGTTTTTTCCGTTTAGTGCTCTCTGTCTAACCCAACATTTATGCAAATGCCCTTTTTGGAGGCAGCAACTTTAGCTTTTTGGCAATGATATATGATATAACAGCATCTTTGGTTTTGGCTATTGCCACGACGTAAATCTGTTTTATCTCTAGTTGTCTAGGTTTCCAGAGTTGAAATAATTCCAGAGAATGTGTAACATCTATCTTTCAAGGCGCTGCTCTAAGACTTTCTTGCCAATTTTCATGGACTTTGGCAATTGTACATTTACGAGAGAAATTTTTTATTCTTGCTACCATATCACAGAATCTGGCCACTTGGGTCCTATAGTGTTGGTCATGTGACCAACCACGTGGACGGACACATGTAGAGGAATAAGATATATATACAAGTCATCTTAGGTAAATAGAAGGACAAATATTACATTGGCGACGAGGATACCGATAGGAAACCCTGCTTTATCAAAACAGGTAAAAGAGAGTCAAACCGTAGCTAAAATCTGATTTTAAATCATGGCAAGAAGACTAGACGTAGCACCTCTCGTTCCTTTCGACCCTATTTCTGATCCCACATCGCTAAGCCAACGCTGGAAGACATGGAAACGTCGTTTCGAAACGTATTTGGTAGCTTTAGACATCAAAGAAGACACTCAGAAGCGAGCCCTATTACTATATCAAGCGGGAGAAGCAACCCAAGAGATATTTGATACACTACAAGATACAGGCGACGACAAGGATTTTAAAAAAGCCCTCGAGAAACTAGACGAGTATTTCTCCCCTAAAAAGAACATTGACTATGAAATATTTCAATTTCGTCAGGCTACACAGAGGATTGATGAAACTAC
>JAOBYK010834209.1:0-26280 GCA_025434845.1 Phenganax subtilis
AAGTAGTTATGGCTCAAACTTAATGGACCACAATTTGTGCACTTGCCTCCTGCATAAATCATGAGTTAATGAAGTTGATGCCATTTTAATGACTTTTAACGACATCACTTCCGAGCTTTGTTGAACAACAAGAGATTACAAATGGATCGTAGGACAGCGAGAAGTTTCTGAGGATAAGCCGTTTTATTAAAAATGGCGGAACCATTCTTTTCTGGAATATTAATAAAATTAAATCGAAGAATAAAAACATGTTTTTTTCAAAAAGGAGAACCTATATTTTACTAAGAATGGGATTCGAACCCATGCGTGCAATCGCACATTGGAACTTAAATACAACGCCTTAACTACTAGGCCATCCTGGTGTCATATGTCAATGCTGTCAAGATACTAACTTAAAAGCACACTCATTTTTTATTGGTTTTTAGACCTCAAATTATGTGCTTTGTTGACTGGATCATTTTAACAAGATATTGTACAAAATCATTCTTCACGACGTACAAGATGACAGAACTGCTGATTTTAAGGGGGTTGAGAGCCAATAATACTGATATACAGTAAATAGAGTTTTGTTATTATATGAACTTTTATCGGAAAAGCTAGAAAGCCCATTTAATTTGATAACAGATCGTATTAAACTACAATCCTGGACAAAAACCCCTGGCACATTTTGCAGATCTGATCAATTTTCTCCCTTTCCCTCATAACAGCAGACAAGTATTCACTCACTATAATCAGAGTGCCATTTCAAAAACCCGCTAACCCCCAGTAAAATATTGTGTTGAAACAGAACTATCAGGAAAATCATTCCTAGCATTGAATGTTTGGTATAGAACTGAAATATAGGAGGGTGTTCAATTCATGGGTTCATGTCAATCGTGTACCATCATTTTTGTCTAAGGATTAAAAGTATAAACATATTTAAAAACCTATATGAAGTTTTCCAAGAATTAAAATCTTTGAATTTTTGCAGCAATCTTGCTTACTTATAGCAGCATTGTATTCTAAAGTGAACAATCATTTAGATACATAAACAAGTTGCAAGGCCTTTAAGATTTATATAGAGATGATTTCAAACAAATTGATTCGACAAGCTGGGATATACATACGGTGCTTACATGAAATGCTGGCTTTGTCTGTTGAGACCAAAAATGGGAAGTTTTGGAGTTGAAATAACAAGAATAAGAAGAGTTGCCGATTCTTTTGCCCTCATGAGAATCGCTCGTTGTTTGAGGAGGCTACAAACATGTGGAATATAAACGGATCGAGATACATCCTTCATGAGGTGTCCATCAAAGACTACCCAAGATGAACGTTGTAATCGATGACAGAAAAACGCAACTTTGAGAGACCATTTTTCATTTGTTGCGACTGCGAGGACCTGTGTTCTGGTGGTATTAAGGAAACAGAATAGAGGGACCCAAGCCTAGTTGTTAGCCTGTGCTGAATTGTTGAGTGCAAAATGTCAAGAAAGAAGGTAAAAATCAAGCCCGATTATTTTAAGTTACCTCAACAAAAGAGAATGTCATGAGGCCTTTCGAGTGGAAGCTTAGACCAGAGATCTGTTCGAGCAAGATAACTTTTTGTACGTTGAGAGGATCGGTATCTACAGCTACATGGTTTTGAAACAGAATTAACATTTACCAATGGACAAGAAGACTTGCAAGCACATACAACAATACTTGCATGGTATAGACAACTGTTCGTACAAAGAATCTGGCCATTAGTGATGCTTGTGCCACCATAACTTTTCATTGAATGATTATAGTCGTTATAAAACTATTAATGCAACCAAGGAGCAATTAATTAACCCAAGGGAAGAACAATTTTTATACTTAATGCAGTGTTGAAAAACAGTTAAATGCCCAGAAAATAAAAGAATCAAAGTTATTTTCTTTATTTCAGATATAATACACTCGCTCTACTCTTTACAGTAAGTTTCGTTGGTCGTCCTTCTATAGTCCGACCGCACAATTGGTGTCTTCTGCCGTGTCTACAGAAATTTTAATTCCGCTAACGCAACAATTAAGAATTATCAAAAATAATAAATCAATTTTGAGATATGTGGCAAGATATTTTAGTTGTTCGAAGTAGAGATAAGTGGTCAGGTGTTCCAAAATTCAAACTTTGAAACTATTCTTCTTGCAAATGTTTATGAGTTATTACTCTAGAAAATTTGTTAGGACCTAAAAGCATTACATAAAAGAAGCCTTTATTTTTAAAAAACTATCATTATACTTTATTTACATTATAGACCTTTGAATACAAAACATTTTACGTCTGTATTCAGAGCGATTCCGTAATAAGACGATTTCACAATTGAATTTTTCCAGCCTCAAACAAGTAACTGATACGTGGACAATCTACAAAAAATGGAAGTCTCTTGCAGGAACGGCAAGCACCTGATCCGAATCTCTAAAGCCCTATGGACCCTGCATGTATTGCTTTGCATTTCAATTTCAATCACTTGAGGGTCTTGAAGTCTGCACGCACACGGGGGGGGGGGGGGGCAAAGTACTACTGCTGTAAGACCAACGCCAGGAAACTAAGGTTTGCCAGTCCTGGAGCCGGTGGTTCAAAAGTAAGTTTGAAATCAACCTAGCTTTAATGTTAACCCACAGTTTTTTCCCGCCATTTTTGACCACGGTTTGTTTTAAAACTGTGACAGCTTACACTACTCTTTTAAAATACATTTTAAGCAAAAACTTTATCAAAAATTCAACTTAAACGATTTTCAAACCGAGTTTGAAGTTGACAAGTAATCCAGAGTGAAGCCAACTCACCTTGAAATAACGGGCCCCTGGGGTTTGTGCATGTTTAGACAGGTAAAAATGTGATGAACTGTAGAAACAAATACTATTGCTGATTAAACACTATTTACAAAAAACTCGTAAGCTATTTAATTGAGCTGACAGATCGTTCCATCAAATCATCGTTAAATAGACATGTAGTTTGGAAACTCCGCAGTACCCATTATATTTCTTACGCTACGTTTAGGCAAAAATGTGAGCGCTACAAAAACATTGGAATAGCTTATTCAAAATTTCAGAGCAATACACTATAGCCACACGACTATAAAGTGCTCATGGGCAATAACATAGACGTATAGGCTAATCATTATCCATCTCATGTGCCGTACCTATTGCATATGACAAAAAATCTTTATCTAAGCTCATAAAGCCTCAGCAGGGGGAGAGAGCGAAGAAGTCGTAAGTATAGAGACGTTTGGTGAGTATTTGTACTTTTTTTTGCTTCAGGAACGTGATTCTATTTTTTGAGAATGCCCTTGGCTAATGGGAATCAAACCCACGCCCCTTAAACCTGCGTGGTAAAAAAAGGAAAAGTGTAAAATATTATAAACACCATCAATTTCTAAACGATTACAATTTTTTTTCCTGTCGAATAGAAATTTTATATAAGTTGCCAAGTTTATTCTTCCTGTTTTTCACTCAGAAATAAAAACTGCATGAAACACTTCTGAAATTGGCTATACTGAGCAAGACTGCTAAAATCTCAAGGTGGGGTCGTTGGTTCTCAGTATGTTAGTCTGTTCATTTTAACTTCAGTGTCTTTGAAGTGACTTGAACACTTAACCTTCTGATATAGGATCAGACGTGCTACCAATTACGCCACGAGGCCATTTGACATTTCTATGATCTCCAACAACCAACTGGGAGGGTGCGAATCTAATGCTCACATGCTTTGAGATAGAAAAATGTACGTGGGAAATCGAACTATAAGACTATAACAATGAAAAAGTTAACTCCTTGTTAACAGTTTAAGATGCGTTAGCAAAAACACCCTTATACTTTGTCATTTGTTTAATTTAGGCCCCTTTACAACGTCGCAATACTGCCGTGTTGAATGCATTAAAAACGACCGATAATGAAGACTTTTAGCTGATTATCTATTGTTTTGAACGCATTCGGTACGGCATTAGTGCGACGTTTCAAACGGGCCTTAATCCACTTCGTTAAGCCGCTGTTGTTTTTGTTTATATTAAATTCAGCAAATGACCAACAGGCACAAAGGAAAGTAAGATTCAGTTAGAGCTTGCGTCAATTAAAGGAGGATCCAAGTTAGATTTTGGGGGAGAAACATCAGATCTGCACTATACACACCGCCTGGAAATCCTCACCATTAAACTTTTTAACCTATCGTAGTTCCTAAGTTTTGAAATTCAGTAATTCAGCAGCTAGGCATGAACCAAAAAATTCATGTCCAAAATTTTTTAGCTTGGAGTCATATATCGGTCTCTCCTTTCGCAGGCGGGCATTAGAGAGCTTAAGAAAGTGGGTTGCTTGCAACACTGATATCGACCATAAGTAAAGTTGACGTTTTCCATCCATCGCTGTTCTTGACCCAGACTCTTGACCTTTCTCATGCCGTTCACATGTCGAAAATGCTGCTAGCTTTAAATAAGCTCACTATTCCCTTCTGAACCAGCAATGCATACTGAATTTTGGATTCTTAGAAATTGTATACAAACGAAATTAATAACTTTTACCACTTTTATTAAGAAACCATTGGGTGGTGATAATTGCAACCATGGGTCGGAACAAGCAAAATAATATCATTAATCTTCTTGGTTTAAAGTGCTCCTAGCACAAAAATGGATTTTGATTTTTGAATTCTCTTACACAATCAGCTATAAAATTGAAAACAGAATTGCATTAGCTTGTTTATTTAAGAAGTTATTGCCGTTCAAATATAGAATTTTGCAAGGCAAAAATTATGTAAAATGCGCAAAAGAGCATGGTGACAGTAGATGTAAAAGGGCCGATTCTACACCATCCTTTTCAAAGCTAAATTTATCTCTTTATTTCACCCCCTACTTTAATGCCCCCACCTCAACAATTTATTTTTAAAAAATGATTTCTATCTATTTTGTTTTTGTTATAAATAAAAGAGATGAGTAATCGGATGACCTTAAACGAGAATAATGATTTTACATTAAATAAAAAGGAAATAAGTATGAGCTCTACAACAGATATAAATAATTTAGTTATAAAAAAAAAGAGAGTGGTTGAATAATAACAGTAAAAAAATCTTAGAAGAAATAGAAAAAAATAAAAATGATAGAGAAATGGATGAAAAAGTAGAGTACTTTGAATCTATAGAAAAAGATACTTTAGATTTACACAAAAAATAATACATTTAGGATTAGTGTATTTGTTGTATAGAGCATTAAAATTGGGTTATGAGTTTAAAATTAATTTAAATTTTAAAAATATAAAGAATAAGAAGAGAGACCTTATGCATAATATTTTTGTTGATAAGGTAAAGGAATCTGGATATTTTGAGAGCGAAGATAGTGTTGTTCAAAAGTTTGGATTAAAAGGTAAGAATCTATATTTAAACATGATTTGGTGTGTTGATTGTAGTTCTAATAATAAATTTAATGATGATGATGATGAAGGTGAATGTTGTTTAAAATGTAGAAGAATTTACTACAATATAAGACAAATATGTAATAACGATGAGTTAAGACTTTCAAACCAAAAAATAAGAATATTATGGGACATAATGAATCTTAATAAAAAATATAATAAAGATACTTTTTTAAAGGAAGAGGGTTCAAAAACACTACGATATAAAAATATATATACATATTATGAGAATGGTAAAAAAAATATAGAGGTTTTTTATCAGAGGAGGAGGAACTTTATTCAAGAGCAGGACAAAATAGGGAATTATACACTCTTTATAAAATTGGTAAAAAATATAAGAATAAACTTGAAGATGTATTAATAAAAATTAAGTATGAGAAAGAATTACAATATAAAATAGAGAAATGTGATGAAAAGTTGAGAAGAAAAAAACCACGTAAATATATTTTTGAATATGAAGAATTTAAATCTTATCATGAAAGTTGGTGAAATAAATAAGGAAAAATTAGAAGAAGTTAAAAAGAAAAAAATGATAATTGTTTTATAGAAGAAGAGACTTATTGTATGTTAAGAAAGGGGTTTGGATATTATAATTTTATAACTGTTCCTAAACCTTTGTTTGATATGTATCATTGTGGATCTAATTATAGCATAAAACCTTATGAAAGAGATTGGGTTTGTTACAAATGTGGTTTGGTGATTGGACCTTATCTTTGTAATAAAATTATAAACAAATAAATGATTTTTTGTACAGGAGTGAGAGAGAACCATATTCCAAGATTAGTAAGAAAAAAAGAACAAATTTATAAGAAAAAACGAAATGATTTAAATAATCGCTTATAAAATTTGAAGAAACAAGCCAATAAGAAAAAATAAATAAGGAGTAAAAGGAGAGAAAAAGAGCAGAGTCTTTAAAATTAGAAGAGGGAAAATTACTTTTAGAGAGAAAAAGA
The DNA here is from genome assembly GCA_025434845.1 of Phenganax subtilis. Classification (NCBI taxonomy): domain Eukaryota; kingdom Metazoa; phylum Cnidaria; class Anthozoa; order Malacalcyonacea; family Clavulariidae; genus Phenganax; species Phenganax subtilis. The sequence goes on from JAOBYK010834209.1 coordinate 6,341, forward strand.
CAAGAAATGAAACATAAAATAAATGGAATCAGAAACTAATATTTGAGAGGAACTTTTAAAACTTGCAGATGCAAAAGAAATTAAACATTATGTGACTTATATTAAAAAAAGCTTAAAAAAAAACTTGAGAAAATTTACAAGGATTATAAACGTGCACAATTCAATGAGACAAATGAAATGCTAACAGACACAATGATTGGAAAATTTTCTGAACTGATGCAACATTTGGAGATGATTGAAAATTCAACAGCTCTTGGAAAAGTACTTAAAGATAAAAAACCATTTAGACAAGATGTAAAACTTATTCTAGAGTACATTACTCTTTACATTCCACTGATTGGAATTCTTTCAGGAGGCATTGTTCTAGGAAAACATGTGATTTATAAAAAAATAAATACACCTCCTCAAGACACTAAACTAATTAAGAAACAAAGAATAAAAAATTATTTCATGTCAATAAGGAAACATATTGTAATCTTCCTGTTAACAATCCTTATTTTAAGATTGTTTTTTACAGGAAACATTGATAATTATTATTTCAAATTTGGATTTTACGATCGTGAGTTCTTCCTAGGTTGGAGACTGCTTTATTCCAAGAGGGAAGAATAATGCCTCGATGTTATGCCTTGTTTAATGAAACCTTCTACTTTTGTTTTTGAGACGAGAGCACAGCAAGTTAGAAAAAAAAATCCATACTTGTTAAGTATGGATATAATTTAAAAAACATTAAATAAAAAAGAATGTCAGCAAAAATCACCAAATCAAACAATCGAATTGAAGGAAATGAAGATATGAAAACAATATTTGGGATGTCAAACAAAAAAAAAAATTTGTACCTCCTAATTTAGAGACAAATACGGATCCATTTAACATGATTATTGTGGGACCTACTTGTTGTGGAAAAACTCATTATTTACTTGATTTTCTTGAACAAGACTACATGGGTTATTTTGACTTCATTTTTTTAATATGTCCTACTTATACATGGAATAAAACCTATCAAAGATCGAAATATGATAAAGATGATAACTTTTTTGTTACTCGATGTGAGCAAGAATCAGTAGAATCATTTTTGAAAACTATTGTAGACTTTTCAAAAGGAACAAACTCACTTATTATTCTGGCTGATTGTGCATGTGGAAAATTTGTAAAAGGCAGAATTTCAGAGTTGGTAAAATTAGGATTTTCAGCAAGACACTATGATAGTAGTACAATTGTCATTACTCAACAACTTACTTCTATTGCTAAGCCTTATAGAGAAAATATTTCTAGACTTGTTTCATTTTATAATCCAAGCAAAGGAGATATGAACACTATATTTGATGATTGTTTAGGTGATATTTCAAAAGAGGAGAAATATAACATTCTTAACTAGTTAAAGAATAACAAGTTTTCTAAATTAGATATATCTTTAAGATATCCTTATTATTACTCAGTAGATTAACCTATCATGTCTGAGATGATGTTATCTATAACATTCAAGTTACTAAGTAGTTTTATTTCATCTGAGTCTGAAAACTCTCCAGTTCTCAAAATGGTGATGATTCGATTACAAACTTTTTGAAGCAAAACAAATACAAATTTATACTGTTCTACTCTTTTAACAATATTACTTTTACTAATCCAAGTAGAGATTAATGTTCCAACGCCAGTAATAATCAAAGTGAATGGATTTATCACACTCGTTCCAGCTCCAATAGCTGTTAAAACAAGTCCTGTTGATTGTAAAGATAATTTAGTATGATTTAATTTTTTGTATTTTTTATGACAAAATTGATACTTTGCATAATAATTATCATAAATTTTCATCAGTTGATTACAAGTGTTTTGACTTATTTTATCAGAAATATGATTAAAACTAGACATTTATTTAATAGATCACTTATTGGATAATCTTGTCTTTAAAATTTACAATGCCATCACTTATGACAAATATTTTACACAACACGTTTGCAGTTGTAGCTTCCTTATTAATCTCTAAAAGTACTCCATTTTGAGTATTGAATAGTTTTTTACCCGATCCAATGACATGTTTGTTTTCAATGATTCTAAAATCAATCACAAGAGCAAATTTATCTTTGCAAGAACTTTCTAATATCCATATTGTTGATATCATTATTTTTTTGGAAAAATCTTTTTGCTTCTGGGTACAAGTCTTCTTTTTTAATGCCTTGGTTATAAATACAATTGGGTACTCCTTCAATAGTGACTTTTACTGATTCAATGTTGGGATATAAAAATTCTTCCTTTTCTGAAATAGTTTTATTTCTAAACAACATGACAATAGCACTCATACTTTTTCTAGGAAGATTTATTGTTTCATTGACCAACACACTGGACTTATCCCACTCTACAGTTTTTATTAAAGTCACATGTTCAAAATTGAGTGATCTTCCAGAATCATAACTCGCTAAAGCTTCACTAGCCAAAGTTTCATTTTCAATGGTTTCGTATTCCAACCCAATATTATCTAAACTGTATCCTGCTACACTTTCTCCAGATGGAGCTATCATGATATTTGAGGCTTTTGGTAGTCTTATTTTAAATTGTAAATTATGACCCATAGAGTAAGGAGCATACAAAACATGATCTCCAATAATCTTATCAAGTTTGATTTTTGTTTTGTACCATGAACACTTAGTATTAAAGCATCTGAAACTTTTTGAGTCGTTCCAGTTTTTGTATCATCATCAGAACCAGAAATTAACTTTCGTGTATTTTCATTAGCAACTTCGTATTCTACAAGTTTAACTCAAACATGTTCAGAGAGCCACAAGTCTTTCTAAGCTTCAAGCTCACTATGACCATTGTTATCATAAATGATTTCACCTCCAACTGTAATAGTAAGTCTTTCCAACAATAGTTTTCCAAGATTATGTAAAAACCAAGATTTGTCATTTTTGTTTTTTAAATCAAACTTTAGATTTAAACTATCTGGGATCAAACAAGTATCTGGTTTCAATTTTGGAATATCCACATAAATTTCTTCTTCAGGATTGACCTTGTTTGGAATAAACATAATGGTTGGTTTTGTTCTAATACCTTTGATATCAGACATTTTAAGTTTTTTATATTCAGGAGTTAATGTTTCCATTTATTATATGTAGAAAAATTTATGTTTTTTTAATTGAATTGGTGAATAGTTGACTGAGTCCAAATAATAAAATAAAAGGAATAAAAAACAAAATAATATCCATCCAACCACCTTGTTTAAATAAGAGATAAAATATGATTCCGCTCAAGACATTAGACCAAAAACGACCTAGTGAATAATCTATAAAGTCAAGTAGAGGTATAGAAATGAGCTTTGAATAAATATTAACAATAGTAATAAATTTATTTAAACTTAGTGTTACAAAAGATTTAACAATCCTTGGCACATAATCTGATAAATTACACCAAACATCATAAACGGGTTTTCCTACTGGATTTACAACATTACCCACTTTTTTAGCTACTTTGTCCGATGTAAATTCATAAGTGTGAATTCCTGTAATGGCAGCTACATAAGCTGCCACCGACTAAGTGATCCAACCCGTTTTAAAACCTACAAATACTGAAGCTGATGAATAAGAAACAGCAGCATAAGAAGGCACCATGGCTAAGTAAAATGCTCCTCCTCCTGCAATAGCGAAGAAACCTAGGATCATTGCAGTTCTTCCAATATTTATAGATTCTTGTTCTCTTCGATTTAGAGGAAAATCTAATTCTATTATAGGTACTTTTCGTTTTTCAGGAGAATTTAATTTTGTGGACTTGTCATTTAAAATCTTATCTAGTTTTGCTTGTCTTTCTTTTCTTTTTCTTTTTAAATACACCTCGATCGATTCATTTTTTTCGTTATACTATATGTTTTTAAATATTTATCAGACGTTTTACTTTTAACCGAACATACTTTTAAAACATGCTCTGTTTTTCCTCCAATTCCATCAGTTTCATCTTTTTTATCTAAAGTTATTGTGAGTTTTTTCTTTTTATCTCGTGTGCACCTACTCCAAGTTTACTTTTAGATCCAACTGTGTAGTCTATAATTAGTCCAATAGCAGTAATAACTCCAGTGATTATCGCATTTAACGAGTCCATTTTTTATTTGTCTAAGAATGGACAACTTATTTTGTTCAATGAAAACTTCATGTTGTTGAGGATCTTGATTCAGTTTTAGTCTTGCTTTATCAGCTAATAAAAGAGCATATTCTTCAAGTAATTTATATTTCACATTTTCTGTTGTATGTTTGAGTTCTCTCCATTCATTAGCTTTTTCTTCTAGTTTTGAATCAAAGTTTTAATATCTTTTAATTTCTCTAGATCTTCTTCATCCAATTCTTCTTCTATTGACTTTATTCTACTTTCTAACCAAGTTTCAAGTTGTAGTTCTTCTTCCTGTTCTTTTGGCTCATCTAGAGCCAGATCCACAGCCATTTTAAATTGGGGGTAAATTCTTGATTTGGGGAGAGGAATCATATCTCCTCTACTCATTTTATACACAGGTTTGTTATTGTATGAAATACTACTCCAACCTCTATCATCTCCCCACGTAAATTCAATGTTTTCTAAAAGAGATTTTGAAAATCTACCATCATTAGGGTTAATTTTCAACCCAGTGTATTCTTTTAATTTTTTACTTTTATCCACAAGTCTCATATTTTCCTTCACTCCGATGAGGTGAAATTCAAAATATTGGTCTTGATCAATAAAAGATGTTTCTTGGTCTTGATTAATAAGAGAATTTTCTAAGTTTTGATCAAGAAAAGAAGTTTCTTCTTCGTTTCCTTTAAATTTATTTTAAAAATCATGTAATTCAAACTCCATTTATTTAATGATAAAAAATTATTCAGAATCTGCTCAATATTTCGAGCTACCAGTATCTGATGAAGTAATTTTCACTTTCTGTATCTGATGAAGTATTTTCACTTTCTGTATCTGATGGAGGAATTGAGGTTTCAGTATTTTCACTACTCATTGAGGGCCGTAATTCATTATCATTTGTTATGTATGTATCTAATGACGTAATTGAAACTGACGGAATATATTCAGAATCAGAGTTGGACTAACTTGATGTAGAATCATCAAGTTCGAAACTATAATTTGGATTAGTCTCGGTACTTATTTATTTATCGGTTTATTTTAATTTTTGAATTTCACTTTTCTTAATCCAAGAATTGTGTTTATTATCATAACCCAACCATTTTACAAAAACTTTATCACCTCGGGTCTTGAGAATTTTCTTAACTCTGTAAACATTATCTTGTTTATTCACAGGAGAAATCTCTTGTTCATAAAATTTCCAAAGAATAGGTTCATTGTCAGTCATGTTTTCAATTTCATACATGTTGGGATCACCTCTATAAACTTTGGAGATTTTGAAAATTTCTCCGTAAAATTAGCTTCATATTCTTTCTCAAAAATATTCTTATACTTACTTACTCTAACTTGATTTCCAATTCTACACTTATTCAAAGGGAATTCTCCAGTCCAAGATCCATACAAAGTATTCCAAACTTGATCTTCATTAGTTTTGCTGATGTCAGCAGGTTTCATGAGAATAGTACCATGTTTTGTGTGATTGTAAATATTGACTAAATCATCCAAAACACTTGTCCAATTATAAGTACCCTTGGAATAAAAGTATTTCCACATAATTGATTTCAAAGTTCTATTATATCTTTCAACAATGGCCGCTTTTCTTTCAGACATGGTAGAACAGTATTTTATCGTATGACTTTCTAACAAATTTTTTACACCCAAATTGTCAAACTCTTTTCCCTCATCAAATTGAACCACATTGGGATATTTTCCAAATCGATCCTTAAACTCTAAAAGCAATTTATTGACAGCTTTTGCCATGTTTTTGGTGTCTTTTCTATATACATGAATAGCAAAACCAAATCTAGATAATATTTCCATAGCTGTGAGAATCCAGGCATAACTTTTGTTTTTGTTTTTGAGTTTGTTCATATCCACCAGATTCATTTGTATTTGATCAGCTAAACGGTTTACATAAGTTTTACTAAATTTGTGTTTTCTGACAATACGTTTATATCTAGTAGAAGTGTCTTGTGTTTCGAGCCAATCTTTGATTTGTTTTCTAGAAACATTCAAGTTGTTTTCAAGCACTTTTTGATAAAGTTTTTCGGAAGACATGTATCCTGTTTTTGAATCATAGTACAAGTCTCTAAGTTGTTGTTCTTGGGTAAAATTTGCCATTCATTTTATGTAAAACTCAAGTAATACAGATACAACATGAACATTTCATTAAGATTTGTTATGACATCAAAAGTAAATTTATTCCAAATTCCATTGTGAAGCACGACCTCAGATTCAATATCTTTGCAATGAGACACTGAGCCATTGAGACTTTGTGTTGTGATGATGGGTAAAGTTACAAATGCTAAGCTTCTTTGTCCTTCTGTGTTAAAATTCATAGATTTATTCACAGCATCACAATGTACACTGACATATTTTAAACCTCAGTTAATATCACATTCGTTTTCAGACTCAACGCATGCGGTTTGAGTTGTTTTTTCATTCTTTGTGAAACCTAACAATAGTCTAAATTTCTTGAGATTTAAACTATCATCTTTACAACATATTTTACACTTGTTTGTGTAAGGGAGCTTCTCTAGTTCAATTTTATACTTGAATAGTTCTTTTTTTATATCATCAAAAATTAAATATCCAACAGGAAGTAAAAGTGTTACTGAGTCTTTGGTAATAAAATTGTTTTCTCTAGAAATAATGTTTTTATAGTTCCAGCAAATTGTGGCTGATTTGAGAAATAACCTAAAGTTTGAAGTCGTTTCAATTGTTTTGTCAATAAAAAGTTCTTTATGATTATTGTCAATGAATACTGTAAGCTTGTTCATTTATTTTATGCATAAAATAAATGGAAAGATATTATAAAGCTGTGTATGGTAAAAAGTATGAAAAAGCCATGACTATTTACAATACTCAAGTACAAAAACTCAAAGACATCTTCTTTAAAAGGTATCCTAATGCTGACCTAAGCAAATTTGAGTTTAATGTTTCCATTGACCCAGATGACTTATCTTTTAATGCAAGTATAGATTATGACATCATAGACGATTATCGAACAGATATTACTTCCAAAACATTCAAAGATAAATACTTTTATGCATTATACTGGACTTCTAGAATTTGGAATTCTAGAGGAACAGTGACTGGTTTAAAACTGAATGATAACAAAGTTAATTTTGAGAGCTTTAATGCTTATGTTAATGAATCGGATTATTTCAAGTGTCAAATTGAACCACTTGACCTGAAGTGTAAAAACTCTTATATTACCAAATCAAATTTAGATGATCCTTATTTTACAAGTCTAGTCGCTGCTTATGTTTTATCTTACAAGTCAGGAATAAGCATAGAACATATAACTAAACCAAATCAACCTAAAGTGATTTCAAGTATTGCCAAATATCATTTTTATTATTATATGAAGAGGTTCTGGAGATATCCAAACAAACTAAGTATGTTTGTCAACAAAGATGGTATCAAACTCATACAAGAAAATATTCCTATGAAAAAAGTATGGAAAAATAAACTAGAACATATTAGAGAAGCAATAAGTTATTTCTTAGAAAAACATGATAGATCAAAAATAAGAAAATATCATTATGTGTTTCCTAAAAACAACAAGTCTATGGGGATTTTGGGGATTGGATATGAATATATTGATTAGATTATACCCAAGTCAGAAACAAAAGATTGGAAATCATTTATAAAACCAACTTCTGATGGTCTTACGCAAACTGGTCAAAAACGTTTACAACAAGCTATGAAAAGTTTTGTTTATTGTGTACTTGGATCTCAAGCAAAAACTAGATGGAGTATTGTCAACAAAGGCGCAAAAAGTTCTCAGACTCAAGATGTGTTTCACAAACTTGTCCAAGACACTGTAGTTCAACATGATCCTACTGTTTTGATATCCAACAAGAGAAAAGCAATTCCGGAAACGAATGTTGTATTAAATATGGTAGTAAGTCCGGGAATTATTCTAATTCCTTCTGATATGATTATATTGAAAAATAGGTACGCTAAGCGTACATGTATCTGCGCTGTGACGCAGCATTGTATTGAAGCAATGAAGCCTTGTCCAGTGCAGACTAGTTCGATTAGTAGTGCATACCCGAGAAAGAAAACTTAGTGAGGAGCTCATGTATAGTTATACTAGCAGTCTAATGCTGATATAAAGGCCAGGCAGAAATCATGTCAGAAAGGCGATTTCAAAAACGTTTTTGTGCTCACCATTAAATGTGACTGAAAATCAAGAGAAAGAGGCAACAGTGTAAAACATTGCGTTAAAGATCATTGAAGAACATGGTAATTTTGATACATAGTGCAACTCATCAATATCACCTACATAAATAGCAGTTCATTGCAGAGTTGATGTTGCACTTGCACCACAGTGTATTCACCAAACTGTTCATGTGTCTCAGCAAGAGTGATTTTCAACTTATAGCTACATCTTGTATTATAATAGCACTGACCCATGCCTCATGCATAGACATATTATTAAGATATTCCAACCAACAGTTTTCAGTATTGCTGTTGATGAATCTCTTTGGATTATCTATTATAAATGCAACACCGGCTGCTCTAACTTCTAGACAGTGCTCAGTTTCACTATGGTCATGAAAGCGGCTCAATCTTTGTTCTGACATTACATTAGTTGGCAGTGTAGTTCAACTGTTGCTATTTACTCTAGGTTCTGAATTTAATTCCACATCACATGACAACAATAGTTTCCTTTCAGATATGGAATATTGTAGACTAGCAAAATTGTAACTAATAGTTATGCACTGTTTAAAATTTCCTGTAAAGCCCGTTTTGTTGTTTCAATAACTTTTTTGATCAAATTAGATTTAAATTACTTTTGAGAAGAATTTATAAAAACATATTGCATATTTTCAAATTGAAAACAACATTGCCTGTAATTCCTAGCTATCACGCATGAAATAAAGGCTTCAAAGCAGTTTTCATGGAATATGATTTTGCAAATTTTCTACTTTTTCTCCAACTAAAAGCTGATAGTATTCTCTTCATACGCAGTCTTGAAGGTTCACAATGTCTACACTGTAGCACATTTGTTTGTTTATTCAATTTCCGTGCAGAAAACCAGTTATTTGACCTCCAAAGAGATTGTTTTGATCTCAGAAGAGACTTTATTTTCGCCTTATGAAGAGATTTAGTTGCCCAAAATGGCCGATAAATCGCTAATGTTCTCTTAAATATATTCGCTCCATATAACCCACAATATAACTTGTAATTTGCATAAGTACATCTTCTAGAATCCATTCAGACCTCGATTAATTGCTAAATCGTAATCAAATATATTGGCTCCAAACAACTCTCAAAATCTACTGTATTTGACACTAGTACATCTAATAGAATTTGTGCTTTATACACTTACCAAATGAAGGTAAATTTCCATACCAAACAGCGACAAAATCAATAAACTTCAAATCTTTGTATCCGCCATCTTGATTCTTCAGCCTGCGATCAGGCTGATGGTAACTTTTTTTTCTTTCCGCACGTTCGCGCAAGCGCAGACGGCTGATATTAACGTTACATTACGTTACGTTACGTTACATTACGCACGTTCGCTCTCGATAGCATTATATCTGCGCAAGCGCAGATACAATAAAACTATAGAAAGAATTAAACAATACTTTAACTACTGCTACAACAAGTATAAAATTTGGTAAAAATGATCAGGTTAATCTTGTAGAGTCCTCAAGTGCTCCTAGTAGTGGTTTTGTAGGTGAAACTAAGTCTCATAATAGCTGTTTGTAGGTCAAACTAAGACGCCTAATACTAGCCTTAAAAATAACTCAAAAGTCTTTAAAAATAACTCAAGAGTTCCTACAAGCAGTCTTGTAGTACCTAATAGTAACCTTTAAAATGACTCCAAAAGTCTTATAAGTAAACCTACAGGTCTTACAAGTACAACTATGGTTGAAGCTGCAAGCACCAAGTTGATCTTTGGACTTTTTATAGCATGATTTACACTTTAAATAAATGACTTTAAATTATGATTACAAGCAAAAACAAACAACAACAACAAAACTACATTTTGATTTGATTTTCAATACAATAACATCTGCATGGGCTGGACCTGCTAAGTTACTCAACGGAATTCCATTGAGTATTCCTCATGTTGAATACAAATGTACCAAAAGTAGCAAGTTAATACTTCAAACCCATACCATTGATACGGATAATACTTTGCATGGTGATTTTAAAATTCACTACAAGTTGGTCATTGTCAAAAAAGACAAATCCAAGCGAGAATTTAATCTTGGAGATCCAATTTATATGTTTGGAAACTATGATGGAGTAGTCCAAGGGAATGATAATAAAAATTTTGGAAAACCTAATGGAAATCATGTATTTGTTATAAACAAATCGTTTGACCTCATTGATTATGTGAGTGATCCTAGTGAGATTGTATTATTGTATGTTAAACTTAAACAATATAATCCACAAACAAGCTATAAAAATGAAACAATTTTGAAATTTAGATTATAAACTACTCACATTAAATAAATGACATTAAATTATGGTTACACATCAAAACAAGAACTTGTCAGAACATACACATTTACTTTTCATTATGAGAGCATAACAAAACATAGAAAGCGTAATCCAAAAACTCCAAATACTGGATTTCCTTGTAGCTCAATTTACCTACCAAACATGAGTGATAAAACAAAAATAACTTTGTTGAATCATACATTTGATGACTCAACTCTTACTACTTGTACTATAGTATATGGAGTTGTCGCTTATATGAAAGCTGAACATAGTGAATTATCAAATATAAAAACAGTTTTTATAAAGCCAAAAGATGTCATAAAACTTGGAGGTTTTCAAGCTGTTCCATCGGGAATTTCATTTTACTTAAAAGACCAAGTCTCAAGTATTAACAATGTGTTGATGTTTTATATTGATATTATCAAAACATCAAGTGAAAAAATATGGAAATGAGTCTAATTTAAATGTCGCAGTTGAGACTGTTTTATAAAATTTATCATAAAATAAATGGAGACTACAACTACCCCACAAACTATTACTACTCAAGAAACATCTGTTGTAGCAACTATCCCACAAACTATTACTACTCAAGAAACACCTTCCCCACAAACTATAACTACGCAGGAAAAAGTAAAAGACCCAAGAAAAATAGAGGCTGGAAAATAATTAGCTGAATTATCTAAGCAAGCTAAAGAAGGTAAAAAGAAGCAATTAGAAGAACTCGGAAAACAAGCCAGTGAAAACAAATGGGGTCATACACCTGGTATAGTCATCATCTCTATCCTTGGAGTTGGAATATTTTGTTACATGAGTTACAAGCCTGTAGTTAAAAAACAACACACAAAACCTCTTAGTCTTATTGCTAAAAAACCAAATTTTGTTAAACTAGACTTTTGATTAAACTTTTTTACATATAATAAATGGAAAGTCAACAAACACCAACATCAAAACAAGAATATATGAATAAAATTTATGGAGGAATTGCATTAACAGCTTCAGCCGTTGCTGTTTCTTTATCAAGTAAAAAGGCATTTGGAGAGCCTCTAGGTACACGTCAAAACTTAAATGGTACACTAAAACTTGCTGGATCTGTCATGGTGGGATCAGTTATTGTAAAATACCTCAAAGACAAGAATATTATTCCAGAAAAAATTACAACTTAAAATAAATGGTTTCAACAGTAGCTGGAGGTTTATTTAATGCATTGCTTTTGCTGGAGCTGAATTCTTGTTTAGTAAACTCAATCATAACGATTATAAAGCAGAAATGAAAAGACATAACTTGGCTTTGGAGAAATTAGCTTTTGAAAAAGAAAAATGGAATGAAAAAGAAACAGTCAGAAGAGACAAAGTTATGCAATATAAACAAGAATTATCAGATGCTAACTGAGATATTATATCCACCAATAATGCATTAAGTCAGATTCATAAACTAAATCTAGAGTGGGAAAGAGAACCTGTATTAGATGACTATTATAAACCTTCTAATGAGATGCAAGAATATCAACATATTGCTTCTGGGGCTATGGGTCTCGCTGGGGGCTGGGCAGTAGGTAAATTAGTTTCTTTTATAATTTCGAAGTTTCTACATTAAATAAATGATAAATCCAAGTTTAAAAGAATTAAGACAAAAAGCTAAAGATCTTGGTATGAAAGGTTGTTCAAGAATGAATAAAAATCAAATTTGTGATGCACTTAAAATTGACAGGCTTCCTAAGAATAATAAATATGAAACCTTTTGAAGACAGGCTATGAAAATACCTCGTCCTGTAAAATTGATTTATCTAGATTCTGGTTGGATTGAGTCTTTTCCAAGTCTTGGTAAAGCTGGTAAATTCTTTGATATAAATCCTGGGAGTATCAAACAAGCTTATGATAGAAATACAAAATTATATATTCATGAAAATGCATATAAGATTGAATTTCATGAGTCAGACAAACATAGACCAGACCCAAGAGAATCTACCCCAATATCTAAAATCGCAGTGTAAATAACAACGTTTGTTGACATATTCCTATGGGCTTTAGCAACTCTCACCTTACAAAAAATATTTTCAATTTTTTTTCTAAGGTTGAAAAACCATGAGCCCAGAGGAATTTAAACTATGTAGACCACTTGTCTCGCACGCGTTCTCGAGATACTCAGGAGGGTTCTGGAACAAACGTCCGTCTCAAAAATTCTCTTTAGTTATTTGTAAAAGTACTAATTTGTCCTATTGTTCGTTAGTTTTATATTGTCCAAAGGCCAATGTATTGATTCCATCTGGAAGAATGTATCTTTTATCATCATCAAAACTTAGAGCTATTATATCAATTTCTTCTGTGAACAATTCGTGCTTGTAAGATCTTATAATATTCATCTTTCGTCTCTCTTTTTTTCCAGTAAGTAAGCAATTCAAGTAGTCTTGAAATTTAAGCTCATTTTGAATAACTAATTTCTTTATTCCTTTTGCTTTTTTAGTCGCACTATCAAAAGAGTCAATGTAAGTATAACACTTTGGTCTTAAACCCACAAATTTTAAAATTTGTTCTCTACAAAGTTCGTCTTTTATTTTTCCAGGTACTTTCTTGTTAAGTCCCCCTTTAATACAGGGTGTATTTGGATTATTAAACACAGACGCATCAAACCATATTTCCAGATCGGGAGAAATATTTTAGTAGTAGTCCTCTGTTGTAATTTCATAACAGAGTGAATCTCTATCTGTAAATAGCAACTTTGCCGAGTCCCTAAACTTTGGCTTAATGTAGCCATAATGGAAATTATACATTGTAAGCTTTGACTGATTTAAAATAGTCATTCCAATTTGCTTAGTTTTGTTTAGAACAAAGTTTGTCTTATACATTTGTACTGCAATTAAAGTTCTCACTAAAATATTGTTGTTGAGTTGTAATTTGGTTTATTAGACAATTTAATTGCCTTCTCTGAACTATTCAATAATTCTACTACTGAATAATCGCGAATAATTTGCAACGTTTTTCCATAATAGAATTGTTCAGTAATTTGAAAAAGTCCTTTTCAAACTTGGTTTTACATTTTTGTTCCTGATTTGTGTTAAACTCAATATAAGGCTTCATCCAAGCAAACTCATTAAACTTAACACCTCAATGTATTTTTGTTAAAACAAGACCTTGATCAATGTAATATTTGAGTATATCATGATGTAGAACATATTTTTCTTCATTTTTCAAAGTAGCATTAAGTTTTTCCGTGATTTTCTCAGGAGCTAGCGGAAAGTCACTATGGAAATCATGTAAACATTCCGGATTTTCTAAATTTACCTCTAGAATACAAGGCATTTTCATCCAACTTAGAAGCTCTTTTGAATTCATCCATTTAAAAGTTTTTAAGTGGCAATTTTTGGATCATTGCATAACCGTATAAATTATTTGCATCTAAGTAGGGAATATAAACACTTGGTTTTTCTGGATTGTAGTTTTTCAAATACTTCTTATTTGCAACGGCGTGTCTTTTTGTAATTAGTGAAAGACCTCTATGAACTGCTTTTCTATCATTAAATACATATCTTGATCGGGAATAAGCTCTATTTTTACTTTTGTATATTTTAACATTGCTTCCCAAGATAAACTCGGCGATGTATAAGTCCGAGTAGGATCTATCTCATAGTAATTTAAACTCATTTTTCTAAAGTTTTCAAATACATCGGCTAAAAGCAACACATCTGTTTTCAAATACAAGTCGTGATAATCTCTCATGGTTACCATCTTAAATGTATTCCAGATTTTTAAAGCGTGGGAATAATCCTCATCAGAAATCTGCTGTTTATTTAGTTTTGAGTAAAACATTTGACTTGGAGGGTAATTTTGTTTCACTTAATTTATCAAGAGTGTTTATATAATCATAAGGATAAACTCCTTTTCTAGAAAGTAAGTCCACATGATTTGGGAAAAAAAACTTTAAGCTCCCAAGCTTTGACTTGTCTAAATTATTCACAAGATCAGCCAAGCCACTATTTAAGAATTTAAATGAGTCAATAAAACGAAGCTCTCTAAAAACCTGAATTGGTTTTCCAGTTTCTTGATGAGTAAAAGTGTCTACAAATACATTTTTTGAGAAGCTTATATATTTTTCTTCTGTTTTTGCGATACAACTAATTTTTTCCTTCAGAAAGTCCAAGACTCTTTATAATCAAATGACTAGCATACCCTTCAAGATTGTGAAATACAACAGGTATGAATTTAGGCTTTTTAAGCTTCAAATTACACTGACTATGAGCAGCTCCTCTATATTTTCCAGTAAAATGACAATGATCTCTAACTTTATCATCAAGAAGCTCATTTTTACAAGCTTAACAACGAGTAGCCTTGTTAAAGTCTTTTTCATCAAACTGGGCAAGTTTTGTTTGCTTTGAAAACCTAAAGAATTTCTGGTAAATATCCTTGATATCTAATTCGAACATCTCAACAAATTTTCTCGCTATATTTTCCTCATCAGTCTTTTTTGTTACTAAAACTAATTTTTGTTCATAAAGTGTGTCATCAAAGCATTTTCGAATGTAGCAAAATCCACTAGGTTCGTGTTTTTGATATTGTAAAGTTGAGTCACCCAACTTAGTATTCACGGGTTTTAAAAGACACTCAAAATCTGCATAAATTATAAATGGTACTTGAGTTGTAAATTGTAAATTCTTAGACTCTATCATTGATCCCTTTGTAGGCATTATTGTTTTTGAGCAATTGTGTTCTATACAATTCTCAAAGTGCTTATTAAGCAGATCCTCTCTTCCAAAAGCGTTTACGCAATTATCACATATAAATTTCTTATGACCTTTTGTTGAAACTTGAGCGCTTACTAATCTACTCAAACTTTTAATAACAGTAAAATGTCTATTTTCTAATAGGAGCAATCTTACATTCACTTTTTTTCGCTCTTTTTTCATGCTAATTGGATATATTGTCTTTGAATCGTGTCCAAATATATTAATATATATTCCAGGATTTTGTCTCTCAAATTTATCAACTTGAGAAAATGGATTATAGCTTTCTTCTATAAGAACAACTGGAAACTCTACTCCCTCTAAATTTAATGTTCTTCTCTTCTCTCTTAAAAACTTTGTTATTCTACTCGGATGTGTTTTATCATTATTTCAATACACTGAAATAAGTACAGCCCAAATAAAACAATCTTGGTCTGAATTTTGAGGATTTATAATTGCATTTTTTGAAGCTATCCATTTTGGCATAAGAATATAAGAAGATCCTTTAAGAGGATTATATTTACTTCCAACGACTTTTGCACTTTCAATAGAGCCATGCATATATCCAGAGCCTCTTTTTTGATAAGAGGCAATTGTCTCTTTTATTTTGGTTTTCATTTTTTCATAAACTAACTCTAAATTAGTTCCTTTTAAAATTATCTCTTGATTAGTATGAAAATATGCATCTACTACATACTGTGCATTTTCATTTTCATAATCAAGTTTTACCGTATTACAATGAAGAATAAGTTTAACCTTATAATTTGTAAAGTTTCCTTAAATTAACTTTAAAAGAGGGTACTTTGCTTTTTCAAAAAACACATAAAGATCTTCATAATGTGGCCCATTTGATATATAAACATTTATATAATTTTTCATTGCAGTTTGATCTAATTTCAACTTAATAGAAGACAAAATCTCTTTCTCCTTTTTTTTGATCTCAAGTACTCTTTAAAATCTCCTGTATTAATAAATCTCTTTAAATCATAAACCTCTCTTCTTCTTACTGAAATTAGCTTCTCTTTTTCTTTAATTAGATTTTCTTCACATGATTCCAAGTGTGTATTTCATATTTTGGTTTTTTCATTTATCTAAAATTCTTCTCAGTTAGTCTTCCCTCTTTTTCTTGTTCATTTAATTCCTTAATTTTTCTATTATAGCAGTCTTTTGCTTCATCTAGGTATTTGTAGTAACTTTGCTTTCTTTTTCCTAATTCTGAATTAATATATAAATTACTAAGAACACCACCTTCTAAAATTATTTTTCTCGCTATTTTCAAATTTATATTTCTCTCTTCTTCCTCTTTTTCATTCACAGGAAAAAGAAATCTGTTTTTTTACTCAACCAATTATTTTTTAATTCATGTTGTGAGCTTGATAAATTACTTTGATTTTCTTGAAACGCCATGGTCCCCAATTAATTAATTTAATGGAGGACCATTAATTATCCTCGTTTATTTAAAAATAAAATTAATTTAAAAAGTTCTCTCCTCTTTATTTATTTAATGTAAGATCATTATTCTCTTTAAGGTTACTCGATTACTCATCTCTTTTATTTATAACAAAAACAAAATAGATAGAAATCATTTTTTAAAAATAAATTGTTGAGGTGGGGGCGTTTAAGTAGAGGGTGAAATAAACAGGTAAATTTAGCTTTGAAAAAGATGGTGTAGAATCGGCCCTTTTACATCTACTGGTGACTAATCTGTGTCGTGACGTCACAGTAGCAACCGGTCGAAAGATCATTAAGGAGGCTGCCTAGAGTTTTATATCCGAGGGTATTTTGATCGTACAAACAAGTAAATTTGAATGCCGAAATAATATTTTGGTCGTGAAACAAACGTTGAATATCTTGCGTTTCCTTCGGTGAATTTTTTTCATATTTTGCACATAGAAAGTCTTCACTCTTTTAAACTTACACACCAATTTTAAAAAAAATAAATTGATACTTTTTTGAGTGATTCGCAAAAATTTACGGTGGAAAATTCCTTGGATTTATTTTTTTCAAAATTGGTGTGTAAGTTTAAAAGAGTAAAAGCTTTCTTTCTGCAAATATGAAAAAAATTCACCGAAGGAAACGCAAGATATTCAACGTTTGTTTGGCGACTAAAATATTTCGCCATTTAAATTTACTTGTTTGTACGATCAAAATACTCCCGGAGATAAAACTCTAGGGAGCCACCTTAAGCTAAATACATTATGACTTGTATTCTTCAGACACATGTTTCATCAAAGTTAACGACTAAAAAAAGTCACCTCATTCAAATTGTGCCAAATAAATGCATTGTAGCTGGTTGCTCAAATGTTGCGAATACAATGATGGGAATTTCTCTTCGTTTTATTCCGTTTTCTGGAGACCAGAGGCGAGACGCGAACAAGAGACGCAAACAGTGACTTAATTTCGTGCGCTATAGACAAGCTAAATGGGGTTCAACGCCAAGGTCAAGCGTATGCAGCATGTAAATGTAGTTATCGTAGTCTTTTTTCTATAACTTTGTGAAAGCTATTGTTCGTATAAGCTACACTTCTTTCGATTGTTTGTGGTCGGCACACGAAATCTGTTGACAGTAAAATTAGAGCTATATCTATAATGTAATAAAGTATAATTACAAAATCAAATGATACATCCTATATACGTAAAATTATTCTGGGCTGTCCTGTTATTCGACAACTCCTACAAAATCTTTGTCTTTTGGTAAAAACTGCCTCCTTATGCGCTCATACGCACATGCATGCCGGTCAAAAAACCATCCACACCAAACTCCCATACTCAGTGCTTCAAATCAACCTGCAGATTTTGAATCAACAGATTATGGCCGACACCATGCGTGATAGTTTCATGTTTCTGCACGTACAACTAGACATTTAGTTAAACAGAACATACGTTTCCCTCCATCTTGTGTGCCTGTTTGTCAGTATCGCTACTTCATCCCTGTTCGTTAGTTTGTCGCTGTGAAGTGAGGCGACCACTTGTCCATACACAATGTTTCGAGCCCTGCATGGTCGACAACGCATTATGGAGGGCTTTGAGTTTTAGCTCCCAGTTGCAGCATGACAAGCTCACTATTTATAGTCTATCCACGATCTTGAATCTCCGCACAACATTTGCATGTTTTAGGACAAAGGAAACTTTCTGCTAGACAATTGCCGAATTTACACCTGAATGACATACTGTAGGCTTGCAGTTAGGAAGTGAGTTGGGATATACGCAAACGTCACGAATCGACATGCCCCCAATCCAAAACACATCAGTATAAATGACATATTAACCATTCATCTAATGCTTTAGTTCCATCAAATCGCTGTTCAAGCTCTTCCAAATACGTACCCCTAATACATTTTCATTTTTTGCAGGCATTCATCAAGCCATTTTTCGTCGGCAGCTGGCTCGATCATTATATCCATACACACCAAGGTCTTGGTTCGTTGTCATCTGTAGTCTCGTTAGCGCTACCTATATTTGCTTCGCTTCGCTTGACTCCGTTATTATATACAAGCTTGGAATGTAGTTCCAGCAAAAGTCGTCGGTTTGGTAACTGCTGTTTTCCGTGTCTGATTCCGATGCGGACGTTTTTGGCAAAATTATAAGAGTTAGAACTGCCGCATACCCTTTGTAGTCGATAACTTTTCCCTATCTTTATGAGCCGAATGCATAGACCGGTTCCTACAGTGACGTATTAGTCACCAGTTTTCCGCCTTCGCGATTTTGAAAAACTTTTGCCGTTAAAATTTGAATTTTTCGACTTTCATTGTCGGATATCTCGGTGAATATAAGCTCAATTTCAAATATAATTCTTATTTTCATTATCTATACGTGGAGAAGTATTCAAACATCCAAATTCCATTTTTGTGCCAGGAGCACTTCATGCGCAAACAATTTCAAATGCACAAGTTTCAGCTATTCAAACTCCACTGAATGACAATTCCGCCTATAAGTTTCTACTATGGAAATCGAACTAGAACGTTCTTCACTCGTTACATCTCCCGAAAGATGATATAATAAACTTCTACATCACCTGCGTCAGACCATTTATGGAATTTAGCTTCAAAGTTTTCCATTCAACGCTACCTTCTAATTCATCTACTGTTCAGGAACGGGTTCAGAAGCGCATTATATCGATCATCGATCCGCAGACTTGCTCTGCTTAGAAAAATCGGGCATTGAATCATCAAGTCCTTGCGGATGTTTGTGCGACACAGTTTAGGCAGCTAGCCCCAACACCACCGTCTAACATGTACGATCGTAACCCATCTATCCCGTACTCTCTTAAGGTGGCTCCCTACGGTTTTTTCTCCGAGAGAAGCATTGCTTGTGTACGTCGTGGGAAATTTAAAATAGCCGTGTGGAACTCGCAGGATTAAAACCAAACAAGAACATGGAGTTTCATGATTAAATCTTTTCCCAAAGCAGACGGGTCGATATTTTTATTACAGAAAATGTTATGATTCTGTTTAGAACACCAACAATATTTGTGGGCATCCTCACAAAAAAACAAGGGCACAATTTATCAGGAGATGGCAGTTTACTTTATGTTTTTCAGCGATGTTGTCTCGCGTGTTCTATCCACGAAACGTGCGCGTGGCTTCTCGCGCGAAACTGTAAATTTTGGAAGATTTTTGATGAAACAGCTTGTGCAATTTTTCAAATGTATCTTCGAATTTCTTCTTTTTCTTTC